>OMLM01003661.1:22281-48156 GCA_900302695.1 Helostoma temminkii
CACTTATATATAAGTATAAGTCAACGATCATAACGCCCACACAATTTATGTAGCAATGATAGGTCAGACCCTTTCTACTAAAAATTATGTTTCTACACAATTAAACTGGAATCAGTTCAGATGTAATTCAGTACAATTCATTGCTTTGTTGCTGCTTCTTCTTCTTCTTTTTGTTTCTCCCTTTTTTTCCCCCCACTTACCCCACCTGGACGAGGCAGATGGCCGCCCAACCTGAGCCTGGTTCTGCAGAAGGTTTCTTCCATTAAAGGTAGTTTTTCCACTCTACTGTCACCTAGTGTTGCTTAAGAGGGATTTGCTGGGTTTTCTATATTATTCATTATTGTTGTATTGTTAAATTGTGTAAAGTCTTAAACTTGAGATGACTTTGGTTATGAACTGTCGCTATATAAATAAACTGAATTAAATTGTATTGTATACAAATATTGTTTCTGCCAAAATATCCAATCTACAACATCCAGTTTTCTTTTCTGCCACAATATCCCACATTCAGTTTGTCTGACTACAGCGTTTATTTATTTTTTGGTTGGGTTTAGACACTCACAGCACTTGGATAAGGTGAGTGAAAGATTGTGATCTGTTTAATAGCAAAATCTAACAACAAATATATATGTATAGTAAACTTTCCAAAAAATCTTCTCTTGCCTAAATACGACAACACACTGAACTGTTTACTTATATATAATACTTGTATATATATTAAAACCAAGTTATTGTGCTTTCCATAATAATGACAGTTAAAGACAAAATGACAAACTTAAATGTATGTTTCAGAAGCACAAACTACTCTACATCATATTTCCTTTCCCCTTTCAACATCTGTTACTTTATGAATCATCTATACTGGACTAAGCACTTACATTTTCTATCTTATCTTTGATGTGTTTTCAGGAAAATAATGACACGTCGATAACATGCAGATGAGGTGGTAATGCTTTTCAGCCTTTAGATGTTTGCAGTTGCTGCACCACATCCATTAAGATCAAACAGCGTCCATATTATCTAAGAGGCAAAAATCTGAGGAAAAAAACCTATAAATCACTCCCTGCTTCCTGTGAGGCCTGAACATGGTGGTGACTGAAGGCACTGTGGATGAACCTGTGAATATCTGTTCCAGGTTGCAACAGCTGAACAGTTTAGAAAAACACAGTTTAGTGAGATTTTAGTGAGTCAAACAAACTGCAACTGTACGGAAATGAAATGTTGGAAAGTGAGAACGACAGGTCCCCTCTTCCTCAATAAAAAATGTCACCTTTGATTAAACTCACTACAGACCTCAAATGCTGGACTACATGCTGTGCTTTTCACTCTCATGTCAAATATTGAAGACATCTCGCCCCTCCTCATGTGTAAGTCTGAGTAAACAGCACAACATGTTTAAATATATCAAAAAAATGTCAAAACGTGGCATATTCATATTACATTAAAAGCCATTTTATTTATTAACCTTACTGATTTATAAGCTGATGGATAAGAGCTGAGTGCAGCTTCATAAAGACTACGATTTGGAAAAATGTTCTAAAAAAAGTTACTAATTGGACTCTGTATTAAGATTATTTTGCCAGACTCCAAAGCTTTTGTCAAAAAAAACACAAAAACTAAAAATTGCAGCATTTAAGACTCAGTTCTCCCATCTCAAACAACACTTAGCAACGGCATTTAATCACAAAACAAGTACTCTATTTCTTTGACGTGCATGGTGTAATTTCCAGACATATGGGCAGTGTTATTGCAGCTCTCTCAAATTCTTACACAATGTCACTGAGTCAGGCAATGAAAACCTAAGTGTTGCAACACCCGGGAATGCTAAACACACACATTTCTTTCTGCGTCTTTTCTTTTTCAGTGTTTCTCTGTTAAGGACACAGTGGATGTTGTATCACAACAAGCAACAAGAATTTTAAGTATTTGGCTCTTGCTACCAGGCAGACTGGATGGAAAGAAGAAAGACATGCTCATTAGTCCCCTTCCAGCTGCCATGTGACTTCTGGAAAAGTGACTGGATGATTCACAGCAAGTCGGGAAGAGAACACAACCAAAAGTTTTTTGACTAAAAATATTGCTCAAAGCTCCCAAGGTCTGTTCCATTCTCCTCTCAGATCCTTGGCTCGGGACGGAGTCACTAATTATCACCAGGTTTCAAATGGAAAGAACACATGAGATGCATTTAAGGTTGAAACTTTTGAAGACGTGAGGCAATGTGGAAAATATCTTCTCAATCTGCTGGTTCATCATGTAAACAGGGGAGGGCAGAAATATCATATGAAGCATGATCAGCTTCACGAGAGACTTATTTACTTTGCTAATGACAGTGAAAAGAGAGGCCTGTTTTATCTGCTTTTAGGCTGAAATCATTTTGAGTGGTCACTTTGAAGCTTCTCTGTCCAGTGGAATTATTTCAGGCATCTCATACACACACATGCAACATCAATAAATTACTACTGTGTACAGCACATTACCAGAACCAATCATCCTTACTAACGCTACCAAACACCTGATAACCTTTCGTGTTTTTGTTTCACTAAAGGTAAATTGCTTCGCCTATCACTACTTTCATTTTATAACACACACCTGCCATCGTGGCAATGAAATTAGAAGGTGATGGACATGTCTTTATGTTTTTATGAGTTCCCTGTCAAGCTCCATGATGTGCGTGTAAAATAAGAAAAGCATTGCATTAGCTTCTTCAGAAGATTAATTTGATGCAAGAACAAATGCTATTCATTAAATAAAGCTCAGTGCAGAAGGCACAACAGTAAATCAGTTCACAGGCTGAATATGCACCTGAATATTTGTGTCTGAATGGGCAAGAGTTCACGTGTAACATATGATCCAGTTTCACACTTCGATTGTCATGCCACCTATTTAGAGGATACAATGGTAAGAAATTATGTTTATGTTTTATTCAGCAGTGCAGCATAAATTTCTATTAAATCACCATACTGTGGTTTTATATCCGAACATTTAAACCTGAGCTATAAAACGGGCAGATTAGCTGCTGCACTGGATGCTGTAATGCAGTTAATGGGACTGAAGTTCGACAAGGCACAAATGAGCCAAAATAAACGAGAAGAAAAAAACAGCAAGAAAGCACCAAAGAAACGGATGTGCACCAACAACTGAGTAAAATATCAGCTCTCCACCTGCAGACCCTTATTACCTGCCTGAAGCCTGTTTTCTCTGTGTGAGGAAGTATCAAACTGAGGGATACTAACACAATTCAGTGCAGCAGAGGAACTAAATATGGTAAGGAGATAACTGTGGGTTGTCACCAGTTGCAGTCCTTTCACTTGACTGATTATGTTCTGATGTAAACTTGCTGGATGTGTGTGTGTTGACTTTTTGCTCTTGATTGTGCATTGTGAACTGCATTTATTAAATGGCACAGTCTGAAGACATGTAAGTTAGGTTAGCTGGTGAGTCTAAATCCCCCATAGGTGTGAATATTAGTATGAATGCTTGTTGGCCTCTATGTGTTGTGGTGCATTCCATTTACCTCGGAAGCTGGAAGTCGGAGCTTGGAAAAATGTCCCCAAGTTGACGGTATTCCAGTAAACCAGTCAGGTTACCATAATAATACCAGTTCTAGTAAAGTAAGCCAATGTCAGCAATAGCAATTTGTAAAAACCTGGCACAATGTTGTATTTTGCACGTTCATAACACCACAGCAGACACAGTTCAGACAGTATTGTGTGTCGGGCTGTTTTAATGAGACATTAATAATAAACAGAGCATCCTCCACATCTTGTATTTTGAGACTGGGGGTGGTGAGGTGAGTTCCAGTTATAATTTAATGACTGGCAACCCAGAAAATCTGACTTCCCAGTTCAACTGGAAATCACCATCAGTCCTGTAATAAACAGGCAACCTGACCACATCATGCAAGTAAGCTGGGATGAGCTCCAGTTCACCATGACCATTTACATAGATATTTTTTGTTTTTTGCGCTAAATATAAACATGTAGAAATTTCAGTTACAAAACATACAAACTATTACATATAACTGTCAAAATAACAAATTTCAACACAAGGATGTGAGTGAGTGGAGCAGTGAGAATTTCTTTTCCTCGACCACGAAGCCGTCTGGCAGCTCTACATGCCTCCTCAAAGCTATACCAGGTCATTATTGCTGAGTGCTAAACTCAAATTGCATCCAGCTCCACTTAGACTGCATCCATATTCTCTAAAAAAAAAAAAAAAAAGGGAAAAAAATCCTGCATGTATCTTAAATTTTAGCCTGACATTCCAAAGAAAAAAAAGACTAAGAACGTACAACAGCTGCCTGACAGAAAACTGTATTCTGGGTTGGACTTGAGTGGTACTGGGGAAAACTTTAAGTGGGACATAAGGTGACACTCCATCTCTTTTAAAAAAAAAAAAAAAAAAAAGGCACCACACCACTCACATGCTCTGTAGACTGCTCCCATTAATAAATACTGACCAAATAATAAATAAAGCAAAAAATTCCAGCAGTGAGACTACCAGCAGCTAACAGAAATGTTTGCACATACTCCTGGAGTTTCCTGATGTTAGTAGTCCGAGTTACAGTAGCTGTGACTGGTGTGTTGATTAAAATAGCTGTGTTTAGGATTTGCACAGTGCGGCGTAGACGTTGTATTTTACAAGCTAGAAATTGGTAATTGCATTACATTCCCCCTGATGGGAAAGTGCCATTAGTCTCTAACTACCACCCTGACCAACCTGAACAACCTGTCACCTACTAATGAGCTCTGAGCAGACCCACTAAAACAGCTGGAGGTCACATGTTTTGCTCAAAGGCTATTTAATAAAAAATGTACCACTTGGACTCTGGAACGCTAACACTCACGAGTTCACTAAACCACTTGGCTGGCATTACCATGTGGTCATTCTCTATCTTGTGACTTGTCCTGAGGTTACAATCAATACCTCACAGTATCATCTCCTGCAACAGCCAACAGCAAGTGACAAAATGTTCCAATTCTGTCTCTGGCGCTGGCTCTTGGCAGATAGAAAATCCTTCTCAGACAGAATGAAACACAACACCCGCCCGCTTCACCTGAAAACAGATGGTCAAACAGCATTCATTTTTCACAGACATCATGTGTTTGGTGCAGACCACTGGAAGGAGCTTTTTTTCTTCTGGAAATCAAAGGAATCCTGAGGCCGGAGAGGAATGAAATGGCTTTGTTGATCATCTCACAATTGAATGCTATCTCCATTCGACGTGAAGGAGAAATATACAAAGGGCAGGCAGTTGATGTTCAATCCCCTCACAAAAGCATAGAGCAAAAGCCAAGCATACAAGCATCTTGCAAAACCCTTTTCATCCAGGCGAGGTTTGCTCATGTTTAGTGGTGGCCTGTTTAAACAGAACACATTCATTGAGGAGCTTAAGTCATTGATTTCCCTCTGCCCACATTGACCATTATTCAAGAGAAACCAACTAAAAAAACATAAAATAATCACCTGCATAAAGCACAAAATCACTTTCCAAACACCTGTAACAGGTCAGTGAAATGTGTTCTGCTCACATTTTTAACCCACGATATGCTATGATGTGAAGGTCTGAACAGGGGAAACACTGAGGTTTACCTCTGTGCTTCAGTTGCACTTGTGAGCTGTCTAGTGAAATAGTGATTAGCTTGATAATTACAGCAGAGCAGCTTGGCAGCAGTAAGTGCCAACGGCACTGAGCGACTTTTCAGTTTACTCTCGCTTCTCCCCTGCCAGATCACATTTTCAGGCAAATTCTACTTAGTTTTTCCCCCCTTCTTGTCTCTTTCTTTCTGGAATGTTTTTCATTCCTGCCAGTACACAGAATTGCCCCATGCTCAGCCAGTACCATCTCTGCTTAACAAATCTGTGTGATAAATACATGTATAAATCACAGTTTTGCTTTACTTTAAGGATCACTTTCAGTCCATTTTTATTATCTACTGGAGTGTGAAAACCATGGATACTCCCCCAGATGCCAAGCGCTAGTTTTCCACTCTATTTTCACAACCACGTGCAAATAAAACTTAATATCCAAATGCTGCAGCGGGTGAATCCCTAACCTGGGCATCAGGCCAGTTAACAAACGATCAGATCTCAGGGGCACACTGAGGAGTCCATTAGCTCTCACTGTAATTCTCATTTCCCTGGGATCACACGCAGCCATCTGTCAGCATGATTATGTGTTTACAATATGTGGTGGTGTGTGAGATAGAAAAATATGCACTTACACAAACATAGAAAGAATCTAGAGAATGTTCACATATTTCTGGTTAATGAAGATGCTCTACTAGGTAGCATTTAAACCTCTATATACTATTAATATATTATTAGCATTATTATGGCTAAAATAATTAGCCCTTACCTTTAGTGAAGGACAATACCATTTCATCATGCAAAGACATTTTGGACAATGCTGTGCTTTCAACTTTGTAGCAACAGTTTGGGGAAGGTCTATTCCAACATGACTTTTGCCCACTGGATGAGTTTGGTGTCGATGAACTTGACTGACCCACACAGAGCTCTGACCTCAACCCCATCGAGCACCTTTGGGATGAGCTGGAACGGAGATTGCCAGCCAGGCCTTCTCGTCCCCTATCAGTGCTTGACCTCACAAATGCTCTACAGAATAAATTGGCACAAAAATCTTGCGGAAAGCCTTCCAACAGGAGTGGAAGCTGCTACAGCTGCAAAAGGGGGACCAACTCCATATTGAAGTAAATGTGGTGTAATGGCCAAATACTTTTGTCCATTTAGTGTATCTTGATACAAAGTCAGCAATTCAGTGTTTTATAGATAAATATGTAGCAACTAATGGTGTGATATGATTTACATGCAAAGCACGAAGCAGTGTGATTCAGCATGATTTGATTGAGCACACAAATTACTGAATGCAATGCACCAGGACAATGGAAAATGTTTAATAATGAGTCATAATAATGAGACAATTCAATGAGTCTGATTATATACTAATTCAGAAAATGGCCTTTTTTCACAAATTCTGTCTAAGTGTTCTCTGTCCATTAACAGTACAGTACAAGTTTTGCTCACGATTAACAGCAGTTAAGTGCAGTATGCAATACTTTGTTCACTGCTCAGTGGGTTTAGTAGCCAGAGATGAATCTGAGTCTGAGGTGAGGGGAAGCCAGGAAGCTGGTACATGTCTCCACGGTCACAACATGCTGCCACTTCAGGTGAGTGAAGTTAAAGTTAAAGTTACTTAAATCGCATCTAACTTGTCAAGCTTCTATCTCTCTTATAAAATCTGTAGTGTTACCAGACATTTCATTTGAAAGATAAGTATATGCTCATCCCTAGTGGACTTTCATTGACCCATTTTACAAAAATAAAATTTAATAACAACTACGAATAATGTCAAGATAAAAAAGCTATAATACAAGAAAGCCAACAAAGACCAGTCAGGTTTTACAGCATCAGTGGATCCAGCCAGAGTTTATTTCTCAGTTTACTTAGCAGGATAATGTTATTTACTATTTAGCTTATTGTAGTTTCTGAAGTAATCAAAGTACTCAAAGTTTGTGATTAGCTCTGTTGAATTCTTATCTCCCACTCTCTACAGCTGAGAGTATCTGAATACAGTCTAAACTGTGCAGCAGTAAACAGCAGCTACATATTAATGTATAGATTTTGTCATTTTGTGCATAGTCTTCAGAGAGTTTAACTACTTTGATGAAATTGTGGGGCATAAAATGAAAAAATGCTTCTTCATAGTTATGAAAATGTAATGCGAACAATTACACTACAAAATCACAAAGCCATCTCTGATGTGCTTTACTGAATGATTTTTGTCAAATATGACAGAGGCCATTTGGTGTTGGACCTGTGCTGATAAAGCCAAAAGAACCTTGCAACACACAACATGTGTGGTACACGCATGCAAATTGAGAGTAGCTTTAAAATACAACGTAATTTAAAGGGTGTGCTACGAAGCTTGTTAGTGCAAACTAATAAAGAAGTCAAGACTGAAAGAGTTGAACACTGAGAATAAAGTTTGTTGAAACTTCTGCTCTTAATATTTTCAGTGTGGACAATTGAAGTCCGTTTCTAGGAAGATAATTTCAACTAAGAACTATTTGAAAGAACTGTACTTCTTAGAAACTGCTTAGTCACTACTGAGTAGGTTTGATGATACTGTACATTTCATGCACATCTGTAAAATTTCTTTGCAGATAAAAATCTCTTCCATGAATCAAACTGTTGATCCAGTCGAGCTCTGTAAAGAAACAATGTTTTGGATGATTATTAACACCTTTCCATGTGTAATCCTCTGGCTTATGTTTGCTTTCTTTGGCATCTCGTATCAGAGAAATGTGTTTTAAAGGAAAACAGAAAATGCTCATAGCTGTTTTACTTTTAGGAGTGTCAGCAGAATCCTATTTCTACAAACTTAATTGTTAAAACTGAGAAATTAAGTAAAAACGTGGAGAATTATTTATTCAGAATCTTGTTCCATAAGCGGCAGGGTAGTCTTTTGTTATAGGTGAGGCTGCAACAGGCATCATTCCCACAGTCGCAATGACCTTATCAAAAGTTCAGAATACTCCCTCACCATCAGCTGAAAGTGGAAAACACATAAGGCTGAAAGTATGTGGACATTCATGTCCAATTCTACAGCCTTCTTGACTCTTTCCTGTTCCAACGTTACTGTGCACATCCATAAAGAAGTGGTGTCACCTGTTTGGTGTTGAAGCACTGTTCCGTGCTTTAAAAATGTTTTGGGGTTTGTAGTTTAGGTTGAGATTATTATTGACCTCAGAAACAACAGTGGTCATAACTTTCCATCTCTACTTTTAGGCTTAAGGAGTTCAGAAATTGTTCACATGAAGCCACGTTTTTGAAATCTTTCATTTCATGCAGGGCAGTTTTGTGTTGGCATGCCTTCTGTATCAATGGGGTTGTAACAGGTAGAAGAAAGCCCATTCAGTATCATAGAGGTAATGCTGTTTTTCCACACAGTGCTGTTGTAAACATGGTCTGATCCCCGTCAGTACTGGACCTCACTAACGCTGGGGGCAGGTTCCAGAAACCACAGTATGCTGGATCATCAACTTTTGCTGCAATGCAACATGATCCAGCAACACATGCATGCAAGCACGTGTCCGTGGTAGCTTATTTTTTAACAGTTATAGTTATAACATGAGTACTGCATTTGTACTGTTTATTGTAATTGTCATGATAGAAAATATGTCACTCTGATAGCAGAGTTATAAAATCCTGTATTAATGCATTCTTTGTCTCAGTGGTACCTCAGATATGCTCAGCTGTTTTCTGGTTTACTGCGGTTTACTGCTGCCTTCTTTAAAGATGCACGTCATGATTGTTGGATGAGAAACAATGAGACTCGAGGGCGGTCCTCGAGTCTCCTTGTTTCTCATCCAACAATCATCACACACATGTTGGTGCAGGAAACTGAATCCGTACTGAACACACTCTGGATTATGTTTTTAATGTGTTATACCAGCAACAATTCATCCACAATTATTATTTTGAAAGTGATACTTATCTGGCGTGCGTGTTACATCGTGTTGCTAATACCGAGAGCCAGTAATTGTGTAAATGTAACAATGTGATGCCTTTAGGGTGAAAGAAAACAGCATCTTTGTTTTGAAGCTGCCCAGAATGGCTCAAAGGGGAATAAGAGGTGCTGAAACAAACACTGAATTAACCACAAATACTACTGAGATCAGGGGGATTGTAAGCAGCAGCAACACTTTCTAAGCCTCTCCGGCCCCTCTGTTTCTGTGAAGCTCATTCGATGTTGACTCACAGTATCTAGCACAGTATAAAACCTAGTACTTTGGCTTGTGGTGTACATTCACATAAACAATTCAATATTACCGACATTAAATGGAAAAATATCAATAGGTTGCATGCCAGGCTCACAGTTTGACAAACAGGCATACTGCTTTGTGCACTGTACTGTATGATCAATATTAAAAGGTCATACAAACGTTTGTATGATTAATGAAAGTGAAACATATGAAATGCCATAAAAATGTTTATATGTGGATCCCTGGAGAATCACAGGCTGTTACACATGAGAAATAAAGTTTAAAGGGTAATTACACCATAAATATATGTACTATGCTTCTCCTCCAGCATAATAAAATGCAACAGAGGAGTGGGAGAGCCAAGTCAATGAATAACAGCTAGTAGATCATGTTTATGTTAATGATACCACTCATATACTCATATACTACTTAAAATATAGTATATTAAGCTCTGAATATGTCAGTTACTAGAAGAGCTGTGAGCAGTGTTAATGGCCAGTGCTGTAAATCTTGTTAACATACAACAGTTTTCAAGAGTTTTATCTAGCTTGTTATTGCTAACATTAATGTGCTTAGCACCACAGCTGGTATCATGGTATCAACCATGGTTGGAACAGAGTTTATTCAGTTACTAACACTCTAACACCATTTTTCTTTTCAAGCAATATGAATTTGGTGTCTGATCTCAACCAAATTGCTTTTTTTTTTTGCACAGTTGTTTAGCGTTTTGACCGTTTAAAGAGAAAATAAGAGTAACACCAGCCACCAAATTGGTGCCACCATTTTGGGTCTTGACATCAGACCTGGTGCCTTTTGAACAAGTGCTTGCTGCATATGTGAGGGCGCTCTTACAACAATTGGCCAAATAAACATTTATTTTATTAATTTATTATTATTTCTGTTGTGCAAGCTATTTCTTGTAACACTTCATGAGTAATTTATTGAAATTTGTGATGATGTGCTACTGGTTTGATCTGTTAAAAACTGGAAATTTCTGCATTTTGTAATTTTGTTGTTGTTACGTAAAGTTTTATCTACAAACCAACAAAAATTCCTTTTACCAAAAACAAACAAACAAAAAAAATACAATAACACTCTTTCAACACCTCAAAAGAAGGACATGCCTTACTCTTGCATCACAGCAGTAATTATTAAGCGAGATTTCTCATCTTCTGATATCACCCAGCTTAAGTTTGGAAAATCAGTCTTGTACATGGCAGAGAGTAGACTGTTTCGAGCTATGCGGCCAAGAATCGAACAGAAGTGATGACTCTGATGTACTGTGCAAATAAGTTTCCACAGCACCTTAATGTAATGTCTTATGCAATGCTGGTTAAAATAAAAGACAAAGCAGCACTGGGTAGTTCTCCATGTTGGTTGCTGCTTGTGGAAAGTAACTGCATAAACACATTTCCTTAATTAAATGGGAAACATTACCATTTTGTACTATGCCATACTTTGCTTTGACTTCACTACATTTCGGAGGCAATTATTGTATTTTATATTATGAGGCAGATGGAGAATTGAACAAAACAGGCACATTTAACTTTTATGTATATTACTGGACTATAATTATCAATGCATTCACTTTAATGTTGCAACTGGTAGAAATGTATAAATTTTTCATGTCATGTCTGAATAGCCATATTTTTTACATCAGTTTGTACATGTACTTGCCGCCTCATGCGTCAACTGAACTTCACTTAACCTGGTTTCCACTACATCATAAGCAACGTGCAAATCATGGCCAAATCAAGAAGTGGCTCTGCAAACCTGTTCTCCACCTCCATCTCCCCTATCCCTCCTGCGTCCGTTAGGAAACATTTCAAAGTAAACGACATGAATCATCATTAAATAGTGGCGCTAGGTGCCAGCCACCACTGTCAGTTATGACTAGAAAATACATTTTATGTGTGATTTTATGTGATATAATCTGTTTATGTAGTGGTTTTATCAGATTAAGTATAATATAGAAGGATAATAGTATTATATTTATACTAATACTAAAACTAATTGCTCTTCCCATTCAGTAAAATGCTTAATTTGTGTAAGAAGCAGAGAAGCAGACTTCCATGCGTTTTAACCATCACATGAGCAGCGTGTTATCCCTTTGCTGATGTAGCAGCAGCAAGTAGAACTGATTTTCTGAAAAGAAATGTTGCAGGAGCAGAACACAAATCCACTAATCTAGGAAAAAAGGTTGATTCCATAACAGCCTGTAGTGCTTTAGATGTCAATAGAGTGGAAAGGGGATTGTAATGACTCTTTAAAGGTCACATCAGTGCATAAATATATTGTTTACAATTATACACAGCACAGATTTTCTATTCTTGGCGCTTCAGTTATTAATAGGATGTCCCAGTAACTCCTTAAAAAACCTCCAGCTAATCCAAAATGCTGCAGCCAGAGTTCTAAATGGAATTGGCAAGACAGATCATATTTCTCCTACTGTGCATTAGTTCCTCCCCATTGGCTAGTGCCAAATGTGGAACGGGAGGCAGAACTCACAGTTCAGGTTTGGTTTGGTTCAGGTTTGTCTTTCTCTCAGTACTTTTCTGCAGGTATCCTGGCCTCTGAGCTATATGCTGCTGTCCGAAGCAACCCGCCAGCCATTTTCTCTGCTCCTTGTTGTGCTTGCTCAAGTGGGATCTGTTGGGTTTTCTATAATCTCTCTATAATTCTATATAGATGTATTTTTATATTCTTAATCTTCTATAGTCTTAAACCTTCTGTTGTGTGGTTTGAGATTACTTTTGGTGTGATTTGTTGTTATATAAATAAACTGAACTGAATTTAATTATTGGACAAATGCACAAATTTCACTTCTGACTATTTGGCTTCTGTCCATTACTGTGGACAGAAAGCTTCTGTGCAGTGCAGCTGATAAAATCAGTTTCCCATTTATGCTACATTCACAGTCACCCATGAGAATACTGCATACACACCAGCAGCAATCAGTACAGCTTCATACTAAATCCTTTCTTCTCCATGAATAATTCAAATAAAAGAGCACAAGATTGTTGCCTGCTGCTTGTCAGAGCCGTGTTGAGTTGATTTCAACCAGGAATTTGCTTATCCCTCCCTGCTGGATTCCTGTTGTCTCCTATTGATCAAATTAAGAGCTGCACACGTCTTACATCCACAGATAAAATATCACCATCAGCCAGCATAGAAGCCAATTTAGATTTTAATAAGTGTGATATTTAAATGGTTTGAGTCAGGAAGTATATGGGAAGTATTTATTCTGTAAGTGAATGCTGTACATTAGACATGGAACCCTAATGTGTTCAATAACAAATAAACAACATATTGTGTAATATATATTATGTTAATTAAATGTTAATTATAGACATTATGAATGCTGCAACCCATTATTACCAACCATTATTTAATCTTTTATCAGATTTAATGATAATTTATATAATTTTTATCCCATTAAACCACTTTAAGCTCCATGATACCCTAGCGTGAATTATGGCCACAACTCCAGTTCAACAACATTTTCCTTTTCCTTTTCTTTTCTTCCTTTTTTTGTGGGAAATATGATATAGTTATGACACATCTTCAGTGAGATAACCAAAAGAAACAGCCCCGCTAGCTTACATGTATTAAGACAGCAGGAGGATTTATGGATTCCATTACTGCAAGCAGTGAACAAATACAGAAACTGAAAAGCTCTGAGGCTTATCAGTACTTCTGTAGGAATAAAGACAACATGTTTTATTAAAGGAGGTGGAACTAAATCTTGTGTGTTTTGTGCAGACATAGCTTTAAATCACCACATCACATACGTAATACTATAATGAATTAAACTTAAACCCCATTTGGGCATTATTAATGTTATTAATTCATTGAGTACCTTTGTAATTTAACTCATGGAGAAATTGGAGTATATGGTCTATAATCGACATTTGGACAGACACGATACACATATTATTTTAAACCTTTACTTAAACCTTACAAGGACACCATTTCCAATAAGAATCACAAATTAACATCAACACATCTGCTTAAACATCATAGAAAAATACATCATCTTCCTCATTACTTCCTGCGAAACACTAGGTATTCGAGTATTCAGAGATGGCAGTCTGCACATTTAGTGAAATGCAAATAGAAACTGCTAATAGCTAATTCAGCACACTTTTAATAGTGCCAATTTACCAAAATGTATTTATATACAATATACAGTATACATTTTGGCAAATGTGGTTTGTAAATGTATGATTGTCATGATTGAAAGAGCTTGTTTTACTAGTCAGTGTTAAAACTAAGAGTCAGTAATAACAGCAACAGCTGTATTATGATGTTAAAAGTGAGAAAGACACCGAACACTATGATGATCAAAACAAAACACACACAGTTTTCCAGGGCATCTGGACAAAAATCCCTCTGTAAACAAGTTATAAATATTTATAACTGAAGATGTGATAGTTTACAAAAAACCTGTGTTATACTTGATAGGTTCATTTATACACTGCTCAAAAAAATAAAGGGAACACATAATCATTCCAATGTAAGTCCAAGTCCATTACACATCTGGGATATCAGCCTGTCCAGTAAGGAAGTAACACTGATTGTGAATCAATTTCACCTTCTGTTGTGCAAATGGACCAGACAACAGGTGAAAATTTGAGGCATATTTGAGGAATAGTTCTACGGGTGGTGGCCATAGACCATTTCCCTGTCCTCATCCTTTCTGGCTGATTCTTGGTCACTTTTGCATTTTGTCAGTGCCCTCACCACTAGAGGTAGCATGAGGTGGTGACTGCAACCCACAGAAGTTGCTCAGGTAGTGCAACTCATCCAGGATGGCACATCAATGAGTACTGTGGAAAGATCTGGAGTCACAGTCTGGAGACGCTGTGGAGGACGTTCTGCTGCCTGCAACATCCTCCAGCATGACCGGTTTGGTGGTGGGTCAGTTATGGCCTGGGGAGGCATTTCCTTGGAGGGCCGCACAGACCTCTATGTGCTAGCCAGAGGTGTCCTGACCCACTGTAAGACCATATGCTGGTGCAGTGGGCCCTGGGTTCCTTCTAAAGCATGACAATGCTAGGCCTCATGTGGCTGAGTGTGTCAGCAGTTCCTGCATGATGGAGGCATTGATGCTATGGACTAGTCTGCCCGTTCCCAAGACCTGAATCCAGTTGAGCACCTCTGGGACAACATGTCTCGTTCCATCCACCGACATCACATCGCACCACAGACTGTCCAGGAGTTGACTGATGCTTTGATCCAGGTCGGAAAGTAGATCCCTCCATCATCTCATCAGGAGCATGCCCAGACGTTGTAGGGAGTGCATACAGGCACGTGGAGGCCACATACACTACTGAGCCTCATTTTGAATTGTCTTGTGGAATTTCGACAGAAGTTGGATCAGCCTGTGATCTGACTTTTCCACTTTTATTTTGAGTATGATTCTGAATCCAGACCTCTATGGGATAATGATTTTCATTTCCATTGGCCATTCTTATGTTATTTTGTTCTCAACGCATTCCACTATATAATGAATAAAGATTTTCAACTGGAAGATTTCATTCATCGAGATCTAGGATGTGTTGTTTTAGTGTTCTCTTTATTTTTTCGAGCAGTGTATTTTATGTAAGATGAAGTTGAAGTTTTGCTAATGGCTTATTAAAAGATAAACAAAAGTCCTTTAGTTATGGATTAAACAAAGAACATGATGACTTTCTAATTAGTCAAACCTGGCAACCCAAAGTTATACCTACAATACTAATAGTTTTTAGGCTACCTATAAAGAATAAATGACTAATTAGCCACCAATAAAATGATTTATTATACTTTATTAAGGATGAAATTTTTGCTGCTATAGCTAAGAGGTCTCATAACTAAGACGTGTCCTCCATATCTTAGTCATGAGGATTTGCCTTTATGGCAAAATGGAAAAGAAAAAAATCTGACTCTATGTTTATAAATATGCTACCCACTCCTTGTCTTTTTATATCAATTCTCACTAACGTGCAATCAAACCTCTCCAGATGATCCAAAATGCAGCAGCACAGCTCACTTTTGACCAGCCAATGAGGAAACACTGCAGCTCTGACATGCACCTCAAGAGCGTTCGACTGAGCAGCACCTTCCTCCAGGTCTACAATCCTTCTCAGTCACTGCACCAAGCCAACAAATGATGCAGCTTGGTCTCCACACCACATAACAAATGACCCCCAAGCCCTATTCCTCACCTCAGCGGTCCCGTGATGGTGGGATGAGCCTATCTGTGCCTTATCAGCAGCTTCACTCCAACAATAAATTAACAGCTGAAGACAAAACTCTGCGACTTCCTACACACATCTCACAAAACTGATACATTTCTTCCCATATCTGCTCTTTATACTACAGTATATCAGCAGTTACAGCTGCTCTAAAAATATTCAAGCTGTTTTAAGACATCAACTCTTTTTTTTTGCTATTCAAACTTCTTTTATACCATTTCCATATTGTGGAAAATGATGGCGAAAAGATGTGATTAGTAGTTCTGTCAGAATCCCCAAAATATCCTTGGGATTGATTGAAAATTCAGGCAATTTTCACAGCTTGCGTGCCAGTCTGCCAGCAGGAAAAAATAGAAACTCAAATATAGTTTTAAAATTTTAAATTCAGCAGCTGATTGTCTAATCACACTTTCCACTTTCCTTGGGTTCACTTTTTCTTTAAGCTCCATAACGGCAATCAGGGCAAATATCTCCACTGGCAGATGATTCATGTAGAAATGTCAAAGGAAATTCAACACTTAAACCTTCTGTAATGATACAGTCTGCCTGGCTCGAACCAGTATTTCCGCACTGTTTACAGCTCTGATGAAGTGTGACTGAGTCTCAGTGCAGAGTTTATTATATATTTATATATATATATATTATACAAAAATATTTGTTTTTTCCTAGTGACAGGATTCATAAATATTTCTGGGTACTGATCTCCTTCACAGCGGATGTGCTACATTACTCACACTTTGTGTGCTATATAAACTGTAATGTGTACCGAACAATAACTGCAGCAACAAAAGCAGAAGAACAAGTAGCAGTGGTAGGGAAGGGAAATTGATAAAAATGTCAACTCAACGCTGTGTGTGGAGCATTCCAACATCCAAACAGATGCAGCTGCATTCTTTGCACAGACCTGCAGGTGTGTCTTTGAGAAGCTTTAGGTTTGGACATTTCCTTCTTTCGTTTCAAAAGCTGAGACACCATTTGTAGTCCAGCTTTCTGTACCTAAAGCCATAACCTGTGCCTGATCATCAAATGGACTCTAATGCAAACGATTTTTGGAGTATTTTTTCCTACTTTCCTGCTTCTGCATTTACACCATCCTACATGTTGTTGTTGGCATTAATGTCCTTCTTCATTTAGCATTAACGTCAAATTATTCTTGTATTCTTGTCTAGTTAGTGTCAGTGCAAGCGAAATCACACACTATAGCTGCTGTCCAGACTATCTTCAGGAGACCTTACTTCAACTTGCACTTTCACACTTGCAGTACCCAGGCAGATACACTTCGATTTAAATGTGTTCACACATCAGGGGAAATAATCTGTGATATTTCAGTGAGGTAGGTCTCTGTGTAGAGCGTAGAGAAGGCATGATGTGACACAAAAGTACACCGCTCAGCTCTTGCTGTGAATACCCAAAGAATTACCGCCTGTGTTCAAACCCAGACTCACATAGAGATTATGAGTCAGGAATAAGTCTGTGTAAAGTCTGTGCGGGTTGACTTGGATGTTTGCGTTTAAAACAGGTAGCGTCACATTTTTTCACATCATAATTTTAATATTAACTTGGTACTGAAGTATCAGTTCTTGTGACATCCCTAATTTAGACTTTTAACTCAGTAGTTTACCTTACTCAACTTCCAGTTTATTGCATCCCTCTGATCTATGCCTCACCACAACTGTACTAAGATGTCTACGCAGTTCCTCTTCCTTTTTGGTGTTTGTCGTGATTTGAAAAGTGAATTGTGTGTGTACGTATGTACAGTAGTTGCCGTGTAGAGGCAGTAGCACTAATAACACCATGAGGACAGCCAACTGTCCCTGCAGGAGTAACCCCTCTACTTGTGTATCCTACCTTGGTAGTCCACTGAGATGTCAGAAGGGGCCTGCAGAACGGCGGACCTGCGGTAAACAACGTGGACCCTGCCCTGATCCTCCAACTCCTGAGTCCCTCTCTCCAGCGGCTCAATGAAGTACTCGTCTGAGTCGGTGCGGATCATCCCAGCCTGCAACACAGTGCCGTGTCAGTGTAATGTGTGAAGAGTTCTGGAAATTTACTCTACAAATACGTTTTATGCTGTCATGCTGCGATTAAAAAGGCATATGAACTTTTTATATCTTTCACAATTGATCTAAATTCCTAAAAAGTTTATAAATCAAATTGATTGTTTTTTTTTAAATTTATTTTTCTAGCATCTAAATTCAAAGCAATGCATAATTTATGGAGAAATTTAGAAAGACAACTAAATAATGATTTTAGAATATCCCCAAAATAAATGTAAATGGTGTGCACTTATAGCACTTTTCTACCTCATGGGTACTCATAGCCTCTTGACATTGCTTTTCATTCACCCATTCGCTCACACATTCACACACTGATGGCAGAGCTGCTATGGAGCTGACCTGACCCATTAGGGGCAACTTGGGGTTCAGTGTCTTGCCCAAGGACTCTTCGACATGTGACAGAAAGAGCCGGGAATTGAACCACCTATCCTATGACTGGTAGACGACTGCTCAACCTCCTGATCCACAGCCGCCCGTGTATATGTGTAATATATGAAAAAACACCGATTGTCTCTTTCAAATGCACTTGTCTCTTTTTTGTGTGACATTGCATACATGTTGTTCTGTTTACACTGTTCCTCTTAGTTCTGTTTGCAATTATCAGCTGGTTACCCAGCAGCTACTGGTGATGATCAGAAAGCTGCACATCATTAGTGATACATTGGTAGAAAATTGTTTTGTGATGGCTGCCTGCTGTCCTTAGATTTCCTGCAATAACAAACTAGTCATGCCCGTTGTTTAGGACGGACATGCAGCTTACACAATAATGTACAAACAATCTCAAGGCACAACTTGTCAAATCCAAATGATGCACTACACCATTGGCTATTTTCCCTACACACTGATATTATAAATGTGACCTTTAAAGCGGTCAAAGCTCAAATTCAGGATGCAAATATAGTCTCAGCTGTGCGTAATGTTTTAAATCGCTAAAGACATACATGTAAAACGAGTAATACCTGCTCATCTGGGCTTGGAAACATCTCAAACACATGTCACTATGCTGCTGTAAGCACCAGCACCATACAGTGAGACAGGAGGAACAGTAATGATTTAATGTTTAACAATCATGTTCATCCATTAGAGAGTTGCCTTGGCAGGAAAAAAAATGTTTACAGTGCACCTGTACGCAGACAGAGACACTTCTCACTGAGCACCAGAAAAATGTGTTCCAGCTCTCAGCAGGTCTGTCAAACAGTCCAGCTCCACCTCACCTCGCTCTGGCCTCCTCACTTACACCCTCATGGACTGTGCACATGTGGTGCTTTGCAGAGAGCAAGCACACTGAATTCATTTCCAACTGCCACAATCCCTGATCAGCCAAAGCCTCCCTGTCTTCTCCCCCTATTTTCACACACTACTGATCCAGCCCCTATTCAAATTCTTTTTTAGGTTTAATATAATTTTTGATCACGTGTTACTGAGATTCCTTAATAGGTAAACACAGTAGCAGAATATATGTTTCATACTCTGAGTTGAGCTTTTTTATATATGAATAGTCAACCAGTAAATTAAAATTACAAGGTTCAGCATCCACACGACTCACGATTTCTCATCATGGATATTTATTGCGTTACAAACATGAAATGCAATAAACTCTTTTCCTGTTTCGAACTAAAATTATGTGAAATGTAATTCATACACCTGCTCTGATATTGAAGTTATACACCTATTTAAACTTACTCTAACCTTGAGGCCTAACAGATATGCAGGATACATAGTTTGGGAATATTTTGAAACTTGCACTGTTTACATGAATGATTTTATCAGTTCACAGTCTTCTTTCATATATTTTTTAACCTTATCTTCTAAAAATTACGTTCTTTTAAAACGTAACTGCAATCACGATTACGTTTTTAAAAAACATGTAAAAAGGACAAGTCGCAAAGACGTTGATAAATTGAATGTCCACAGGCAACGTATTTTTGTCCGCCAAATTATCTGATCTACAGCATCTCTCTTAATTCTGTTAAAATATCCTATTTTGCAGTTCTGCTGATATATGACTTCAACTGAATGAACATGTTTTACGGCTGGGCTCAGGTACTCACAGCACTGGGTTAGGGTCGGGGAATTGTGGGCTCGGTATTAGCTAAAAATGTAACCGATCATTTTACACATAATGTCTGCATAAATATTATATATTTCTATCCCTAACCAAACTATTTTTCATGCCTAAACCTAGCCTCACAAAGGACTCTGGTCTTGATCTCAGGTCTGCACATTGCCAGTCCTGCACATTATATGTCTGCCAGTTTAGTTGTATAGGAACGTCTGGGAGTCAGGGTTGATATTTTCTGGAGAATTGCTGCCTTCTTGGCTCAAGAGGGAGGGAACATATCCCAGTTTCAATGTTTGAGATAAATGCCAGTTTTAATGTCATTCTTTTACACAATGTACCGAACAGACCTAGCAAGCAACTGATTTGACATGTTTCTGAATAGGCATTATCACCATCTACAGTTGTGAGTAATGTGCATCAGGTCATACGCATGCTCACAGGCATACATATTTGTTATTGTGCCTGCTCTACTCCAGCATCCCCACCCCTAAAATATCTGTGTCCCATTCATCAAAACGTTGCTTGCTAGTAATCATCAAAACCTCTAGAGGATACCTTTAAGGTCAATGTTTTACAGTTTGTCCCTTCTTAATTTAGCAAAGAATCAGAAGCTTGTGTGGGAAGGTGAAACCTGGTTGATTTCAACTAACTTTCTCGAATTTCACATTTTGAAATCGCACATCTAGAAGTAGATAAAATAAATATGTGATTCCCCTCCTCATTCCCAGTACAATCTCACTTTTGTAAATACATTTTAAGGAGCTTATAAAGTATTTTTAGCACATTTAAACACAAACACAAATATTTCTGAACTGACAAACCTACAACAAAAAATATCTATGACCAACCACACTCTGAATCACAGCAATGCCTTATTAAATTGATGCTGAAAAACTAGTCCATGCATTTGTTACTTCTAGACTGGACTACTGTAATTCCCTATAGGATGTCCCAGTAGCTCCTTGAAAAGCCTTCAACTGATCCAAACTGCTGCAGCCAGAGTTTTAATTATAATTAGTAAGAGAGATCATATTTCTCCTACATTAGCTTCCCTCCATTGGCTCCCTGTAAAACGCTCTTGTATCTTAAGGACCTCTTAGTATCATATCATCCTAGTAGATCATTTCACTCTGAGAGTGCAGGTCTATTTATGGTTCCTAGAGTTTTCAAATGTAAAATGGGAGGCAGAGCCTTTTAGCCATCAAGCTCCTCTCCTGTGGAACCAGCTCCCAGTTCAGGTTCGAGAGGCAGACTCTCTACTCTCTACTTTTAAGAATAGGCTTTAAACTTAATAGGCTCTTTTTTGATAAAGCTTATTGTTAGAGCTGGTCCAGGTGACTCTGAACCATCTCTTAGTTATGCTGCTATAGATTTAGACTGCTGGGGGACCTCCCTCGACACACTGAACTCCTCCTCCTTTCTCCATCTGCTCATACGCCACCATTGCTTGTTATTAATTTTGTGCCTTCTCTCTCACATAGTTGTGCTTCTGTCTTCTGCAGGCATCATCGACCCTGAAGCTGTGTATTCCCAGTGTTTTCCAGCCCATCCAACATGCCAAGTGTTGTGTTGTTGCTTGTTGTTGTTATTGTTTTGAGACCTGTTGAGGCAGACGGCCGCCCACCTTGAGCCTGATTCTGGTTTCTTCCTTTCTTAAAAAGAGAGCTTTTCCTCTCCATTGTTGCCGAGTGGTTGCTCAAGGGGGATTTGTTGGGGTTTTCATATTATTTAGTTGTATTGTAAGGTCTTAAACCTTACACTGTAAAGTGCCTTGAGATTACTTTTGTTGTGATTTGGCGCTATATAAATAAACTTGAAATGAATTGAATTAAATTAATTTAGCATGTTTCCAAATTCACAGCAGGCAGCAAATACAGTAGATACATAATAAGAGAGAGTGATTCCTGGGGACAATTTACAGCAGCATATTCTGTTACTATTCAAATTAGTGTAAATCTATATTTGACAGCTGTAATAATATCCAAGACTTAACAAAACATGAGGTGCAGGAGGAGAATACAGAATCAAAGAGAACAGGAACGCCTGCAGACTGATTTATATGTCATAAGAGGATTAAAGAAATCATATTCAAATTCAATTCTCATTTGCATTAGCTAAATACAATATAAGCCCAATTTAATTTTGAGAAGTGAATGGGAGGGAAACTTGTGTTGTACCTTGTTGACTTGAGCATTTTTGCAGAAGGGATTTCTTCCTGGGTTTATTGTGTACATTTATCTTACACCTGCAGGCATTGCTCACAGACACAGATTAGGAATATTGTGTATGTCAGCATACATTGTCAGGCTGTAATACAGTTTGTCCAGCAATGTACCAATTTCCAATTCTTCAGCTGAACTAATATTCAGACAGGAGGTCAGCGGATTAGCCAGTCTGAATTATTCTGAGCACTAGAGCCATAACCACATTCTGTCATTTAGTTTTCCTTTATTTACTCTGAGCTCGTCTCCTGCCTCACAGTAAAGAAATTCACCTTAAGACCAGCATACTGACTGAAATGAGGCATATTTTGAATTCAACTAAAGTTAAATGAACACAGCTCTCCTTTTTCACTGAGAGAGTCTAAATAAAATAACCTTGACATCCACATGGTCATCATGTCACAGTTCATTCTAACAAGAGTTATTCTAGAGGGAAAGCCCAAAAAGAGTGTAGAAGTGAACATCTTTTCTAACACACAGCACAGATTAAGATGCAGGCCTATTATAGCACCTATTCTGGTAAAAGTGGTATTCTTAGGCTGTGCAAAGAAAGTGACAGGTGAATAATTGGATTGGTTTCAAGACTGTCCAGAGGTGTCATCTTACGAATATGTTCACCTCTACCAGGTGAAAATGCCACCTCCTTGTTATGACGTGTCCAACAAAAAACATTAACGTCATAGAAGAACACACATCATGAAACTTAAATATTTATTAAAACTGTTCAACAGCATGACACACAACACAACTGGAGATTGTTAAAAAGATATTTCTGTGTGTAAAATCACTATTGCAGCCTGTACTTTAATGGTGTCCTCCTTTCTCATGCAACTTATGAGAATGCAAAATTCACAAGTGCAGCAAAGCACTAATCAATAAAGTCAATAATGGTTGTTTCCATAGTTTAAAACCTTTTATCTAAGCTTGTTTATGATGGAAAAAAACAAGTAGTAGCAAGTACAGCAGAGAGAAGAGCTCATTAAAACCATCCTTTGCTTTTTGTAAGCCCATAAAACAAAGACTCAATGTTTTGTGCAAATAAAAATCTAGCAGAAACTTGTTCCCTGTGTCTTAACAATGAAAACTCCTCCCGTCTCAAATCCTTGTGATGATCTGTGTCAACCAAAGGAAGTGCTGATCTCTCATCAATTAGAATAAATGGAGATAAAACCCAAGTGGATACAGCTGTCCTGACAATAATTTTCTGTCTATACATTATGTAAAGCAGTTACTTTGCATAAGAAGGCATAACTATCTTCCATTGACAACCTGACTAATAGTTTTATACACATTTGGGTATGGCTTAATTCACCTCATTGTACATTTTATCTTCTTCCTAGCCAGGATGAGCTGAAACAGGTTATGCATTCAGAAAAAGTACATTAGTATCACACAGTGTTAAATATGGACCAGTGCACCATACTGAGACTGACACTGAAGATATTAAACATCTTATGTAACAGTAATATAGTAATATTATCTCTTCTCACGCTTCTTTGCACACTAAGAGGGATGAAACACACGGCCCAACATAAATAAACATTTAGACTCCAGCAGCCTCACAACTCTATGATAATCTTACAATGCACATACAATGGAGCAAAAAAGTACAATTAGGTCTGAGAGTTGCTGAGATATCTTAGTCTGGACAGAGCAGCGATATTGGATGGACATCATCATTTGAGCCACACAAATAGTGAAGCTAACAGATGTTATCTATTAGCATAATTTAGTCATTGATTTAACACCTGCAAAGTAATCTTTTGTCTCTGGCCAAACCTTCCTGGCCCTTTGTGAAAATGTAATTGTGACCTAAATGTAATTGTGACCAAAATCTAACAACTGGTTGTGCCAACCTTGGTGGCAACAACTGCAATAAAGCGTTTGCGATAATTGTAAACGAGTCTTTCGCATCAATGTGGAGGAATTTTGGCCCACTCACTCACAGCACTGTATTTGAAAGGATTTTAACTGTAACCATAGTGTTTAAAATTTAATACCGAGTCCAAATACAGTACATCTGTTCAACATTTAGAGAAAATAAGGATTTATAACATTTAGTATTTAGCTCAGCTGTGTTCAGTTAAAATTCTATAACTGCAGCACACAATTTCTCTAAACAGAAGCTGAAACCAATGGGACGAATAATACACTGCACACCTCAAGAAAAATGTCATTTGACCACTTATTTTGATTATATTTTGTTATTATTTTAAAGCTTTTTGTGGTGAGTGGGTCAGAAAAGTCACAGTGGACTGTCACAGTGACCTTGCAGCAATGATACAATTATTAATGACCAAAAGTATTTGTTATGGGACAGTGTGGCCTTAAGGAGGACACAAGGGACCAACAAGACCATAAATATATGCTGTGCCCTGCTAGATTAATTTATAAGTCATGAAATTATAGCAAACACAGGATCAATGCACAAATATAGCTGCTGGTATAACAATGAAAAAAAGAAAATACCAGAAACAGCCACAGCATTAAAAACCACCTTTATAGCATTGTGTAGGGCTGCCGCCTTTCTGTGAAAACAGCTCTGACCCATTAAGGCTTGGACTCCGTAAGACCACTGAAGGTGTCCTCTGCCACCTGTTACCAAGACATTAATCAGACTCCTATAGTTCTATCTATTCCCCAGGTAAACAACATGCATGCACCTGGCCCTACACACAGTATAAATGACAACATGATCAAAGCAGGCAACCTTCTTCTATTCCTCCGTGGTCCAGTCCTGATGCTCACATGTGCTTTTGCTATGTTCAGTGCTAAATTTCGAAGAATGTGCTTTGCATTTCAAAAGTCAAAAAATGACTTTGAGGTTGGAAAACTGGTGCCAAACTGGCACCACTGCTTTGTTGGTGTAGAGCCATGAAGTGATTACGTTAGGAGCTGGGAGCTGGACTCCTGTGACTAATGAGATCAACTGAGGCTTTGTTGTAAAGATAAAAATCTGTGTAGTTAGCTAATGGCTAAAGCTAAAAAAGGCTAATATTAAAATCCTTCACTCTGTTTTAACAACAATCAAAATGTATCATACATAATTGTTGTATATATATCATAACAAGCAGCACCTGTGTTGGACCAGGAGTGTGTGGATGCCAGAGTAGGGTAAAAAAAGGCAAGACAGCGAGCTCAGTATATTTACAGCGCCACATACGAACAACAAATATGAATAATAGTACACATTATTTTATAATAGTTCCTAGTGAACACTGGTTAGCATTTTAGCTTGAAATCCCGTCCCTAGTTTAGAGACATTGTGTTGCGTGGTTTTGTGTTAGTGGCCTGTGAAGGTGGAGACACAGCAGGAATGAGGTGGTTCTACACTGGTTCTCTACTCCATGAAAAGAAATGAAAAAGCAAGTTCTTGGATGGTTCCTAAGTTAAGCCAACTTTGAACCAGCACCTAGCATCAGTTTAGAACTAGCACCAAGTTCATGTTCATGAAAACAGGTTTCTGAACACATGTCAATCATAGGAAGCAAAAGTTTTGAGAGGGCAGCCATG
>OMLM01003661.1:49492-64680 GCA_900302695.1 Helostoma temminkii
ATTTTTGGAAAGCTGAGTTCAATTTCACTTGCTACACCCAGGCCTGATTACTGCCACACCTGTTGAATCAAGAAATCACTTAAATAGAAGCTGTCTGACAAAGTGAAGCACGCTAAAAAAACTCAAAAAGCAACACATCATGCTGCAATCTAAAGAAATTCAAGAACAGATTATAAACAAAACAAATGACATGCATCAGTCTGGACAGATCCACAAATGGAAAAAACTTGGAACAGTGGTGAACCATCCCAGGAGTGACCGGACTACCAAAATTACTCCAAGAGCACAACTAATCCAGGAAGTCATGAAACAATGAAAGAAGTGCAGGCCTCACTTGTCTCAGTTAAGGTCATTGTTGATGATTCAACAATAAGAAAGGGACTGGGCAAAAATGGCATCCATGGGAGAGTTTCAGGGCAACATTAATGAAGTTTACATCTTAAAAAGCACAACAAAAGTACATTGTGATAGCATCTTAACCTTGAATCTGTTTGTTTTTTTCCAGTCACTGAAGATTTAAGTTAATCTGCTGAATATAATTGAGGTCACATTAAGGTAAATTTATGTCTGGACACTAGAACGCATGTGATTATATGAATAGACCAATGTGAAAGGAATTTGCACATACCTTCAAGCGCTTTCAAACTACTGGTGGTGTAATTTGTATAAAATCACAGTCCACTGACTGCCTTTAAAACACACATTTCAGATTGCACAAGACTAAAACCTCTTGTTATTTGAAGGGTTTACAGTGGCACATATTTTCCCACCTAGTACTTGATGTCATCCAAAATCAGGGGAGACAATAGCAGGTGTCTGACAGACGCTCAGCCAGTTGGTACCTAAACACAACGCTCAAAAAAAAAGGGATCAAGAGTCCTGTGTTCCATCAGTTTAATATCCCCAACATCAGCCCCGGCTAGGCAGACAGCACTCGTCTGCCAAAAAAAACATATGGGATTCAGCTGAAGGGCTCCAGTTTTTCAAAAACAGTCTCTTTCAGTCTAAACTTCTTAAGAAGGTCGGTATGAATGTGCTTTCGTTAAAAGAAAAAAAAATGTTGAGGTACTGCATCATTTAAAAAAGGTCTGGATTCAGCCAGGACACTGCCACCTTTCACCCTATGTGTAAAAGGTGTGTTTGCGTTCAAAAATGTGACCAAACCTTCGTCATCATTACTTGCCATTTTCATCCCTAAGCTTTAAAGGAACTTTAAGGGGGAAAAAAAATACACAGGTTAATTTCTGATCATTTGCAGGTAGGGGTTGCTGCCTGTCGTCAATCCCAAAGAGCAAAAGTAGAACATTATTTTGGGGGGAGGTTCTTAAAAATACACAGAAATTAACACAAATATTTCCAAAAGGTATGCAGGAAAATGTATATAACAATGTTTAATTTGTTAAAATTTTAATTTCGTTATAATTTTCTGGCCTACCTGTTTGAATTTCAACCTACGAATACTTTTTCTTCTTTTTCGTAAACAGTTTTGAGAAATCTAAAACAAAAGGCTTTACATTTAAAAGACATTAGCGTTTTTGGTATAAGTTGAGGGCAGAGAAGGGTGAAACAAGCTGCATCTAGAGAAACAATATAGGAATTTATTTTCCCTCTTTTTGTGCTGCTCCAGCAAACAGAGAAAGCATTTACAGACGGCTTGGAGGAGGCTGTGAGGAGCACACGCTCTACTTAAAATAAAACCCCGCTCTGGTGAAAGGCTCTCAATGTTTGTCTGAAACGACAACAGAAAATGTGGGCTCCTCTTGAGTTTATATAGGTCGTGATTAAAAACGTTCAAACACATAAATATCAATAAAGGCACGCCAGCAGTACACACTGAGCTGAACCCTCGACTGCTGAGGAGAAACTTGGAAGAAATAACTTGGCCGTGGATATCTTGGTGTGCCTCCCCCCTTGTACCTCAAACCATATACCCAAACAGCTCTGGGGTCAAGCCTCTGCAACAAGCCTTGGCTAAGTCAACAAGGAACATTGAGAACTATTAGTGAATAAAACTCTTGTGCCTGACTACAGTTCGCTGCAAAGAGGAACTGGCTCTTTTTCCTAATCAAAAAGGATATTTTCTTTGCTTTTTCTTTTTCACTTCACAGCAGCTCCAGATATGTCAGTAGCTGTGCACGTCCAGAACGTTCTTTTATGTCTCAGAGGCCAAAAGTTGAAGCCACTGAACACACATAGCTCTTAGCAAAACATTAGCATATCTTATTTGCCACTCTTCATGATTCTCATCACTGTAAAACTTCGAGTCAGGTCTTGCCTGAGCAGTTTGAAGAGGAGGCATTAAACTGCCTATTTAGACTGACGGAGAAGACTGAAGAGAGCATGTCGGTTCAAATGTCCTCCAGTTGGCAGGCTTTCACTGTGAAAGGATGCTCTAACTGATGCATTACCCATCAGGCCTGCAGTGTGTTTACACTCGCGAGTCTCACACACCACAGACACAGCAGTGCTTCATCCTTTTGGCTGGCAGAGCCGATTATGCAACATGACACACATTAAGAGGTGGCCAAATTTTACACAGCCGCTGGCAAAGTAAAGGTTAATATCAACAGTCAGCTCACCCACTCTATGTCTGTATCTGTCAGTAGAGCGGTCGACTCATCTGCCAAGGCCTGCTGAAAAAAACCCTTCATGCAACTCGGGGTAAGAGGAGGTTTTTGTTCCAGCTGTCCTGCTTTATGGAAACAAATGAGTGAGGCTAAAGCAGCATTTCATGGTTGCTTCAAGGCACGTCCAGGCAGCTAACAGTTTGTTTGTCATGTTGAAATAAAAGCTGTTCCTGGTACGTAGACATATTTCATGCTGATATGTGCAAGGTCAGTTTTGGTTTTCTAACAATCTCAGTTGTAGCACAGATCTGATGTTCAGTAACTAGGAATTAGAAAAACCTGCATACAGCTCTGAGCCATAAATCAAATACATGTCTATTAGAAAGCTCTAATGAGAGTTAATGATAAGTCTGCTAATTATATTTGCATATTTTATGCAGCTCTAGAGAGTATGTTAAGAGAATCCTGCTATCCCCACAGTATGTCTCATTATTGAGTTGTTCTTTTCCATCTTCCTTTCCACTCACCCCAGCAGGTCGAGGCAGATGGCCACTCTGGGTAATATATCATTCTATACAGTTGCATTGTTAAATTCTCTAAGATCTGAAACCTTGAGCCTTGAGATGACTTTTGTTGTGATTTGCTGCTATATAAATAAACTAAACTGAATTAAATGAGTTACTGACATTTACACTGTCAGAGCTGTGCAGTAGTTAAACTTCTACACAACAGTCCCTGAACCCCAGGACCAAAGGCCCAAAAAATCATGGAGACCCAAAATGACCACAAACAATTATTCATATTGTGTCTCCTTCAATGTAGATGTCCTAATCTGGGGGTGGAGACCATAGTCTCATACTTTGTCCATGTACTGTAATCTTAACTCAGAGGTGCACTTATTATTATTCTCCAAGCTTTGATACACATATCATGGTTTTCATCAGCAAATTAAACCATCACTACTTGACAACAATTGACTATAGGTGGTTGGAAATAATTGTAACTGAGGTCAAGTAGCCATTAGCATGTAAGCATGGTATTTGAGATAAATACCAAAATGCTCAGGATGTCACTGCTGGCATGTTGATGTTCACCATGTTTACCACAAATGTGAAACTCATTGTGGCTCTAAGGGAAACGTCAGTCAGGAATCGCCAAAGTCATCCATTTGTTCCTTTCTCAAATGTTTCTATCTTGATCAAAGGTGCCAGACTGTCATGGCCGCTGGGTTAAAAACAGATACAGCTGGAGAGCCCTGCTGGCCAAATGGTTACAGCTATGCCACACAACTACAATGTACCCACTTTGGTTCCAGATGAGAACCTTTGTTGCACCTCTCCACCATCACATGTTTCTTACCTGTCTATGCAACTCACTGTTAATGCAGTGACAAAAAAAGTGACAAAGACAAAATGGGAAAAAAAATTATATACTACTACTACTACTACTACTAATTTGGAATAATAACTCCAGACTCATCAAGTCAGATGCATTTTACATTTACTGCTAATCTGCAAGTGCTTCATAAACATCACAGTGAAGAAATGATAGTGTCAGATGTGGGTCACATATTTTAGAAGCCAAAATAAATTTAGTATTAATGTAAACAGTAATATGTAGCTCGTGGCAGTGGCTTAATGTCTGAAGGCTGAGAGGAAAATAAAAAGATTAAATGTTTTTTTAGGCCCGGGGCTCCATTCCCCACCAGGTCATTTATAACATCTCAAATCATTTTTAGAAGCAGCTCATTTATTTCCTTGATCATCTTCTCTGTTCTGTCTGGCTGGACAAAAAACAGATCCAGAGATTATGTTGTGAGTCCTTTAGTCCAAACATTTCAGACATTTTTCCAGACATGAACTTAAGAGTCACACTGAAAAAGGAGGATGGGAATGATACAGATTGCTTCAACTTCTGACATCCCGAGGTCAGTAACATTCCTTTGCTGCTTGCTTCATGTATGTTACGTCAACAAAAGAAACAAGACTGACACAACCAACCATATTCAGAGTTCTGAGGTTCTCCTTCTTGTGACTGTTAGACTTGCTGTGTAAAATTATTATCCCCTCACAAAAAAACCTCAACACAGACCAGGTGTGTTAAGGGTCAAACACTATCATTATATCCCATAAACGGAAGCAAATACCTTCATAAATCCCACATTTCCAGCAACTCTGAGAAAGCTGAGAAGACAGACCATGTTTTACAGCTTGTGTGCCTGTTCCTAAATGTTTTTGCATGTAGGTTTTTGGATCTTTATCAGTCTAATCGATCCTTATAAAAGATACGCACACCTACCTGAAAATATCAAAGAGCGTCAGAGAGAGTTTCTGAACCACACAAGGCTGCAGTGTTTCACAGTGGAAGAGAACTCATTCATAAGAGACAGTCTGCTGCTCAGTCACTCAAGTCAGTTTTCATTCCAGCCAGGACCAAATACCTGAGATAAGTCAAATGAAAACCACACATCCATCTATATGCATCTGAATTGTTTTAGCAACAACAACATTCAGAGAGTTAGTTTCTAATTAGCACATCACACAGCTCAAGACAGCATCTTCAACTTCCTTGTTTATGCTTATTAGCAACACGTTTACAGTGATATAAACAGTAATTTATATTTGGGAAGCTGAAATAATTTTGGCATTCACATTAGAAAATGATTTAGCAAGTAATAAAAAAAAGCTGCAGATAGTCTGCATTATGCAATGACGTGTTTCTGTTATTTACTTTGGCTTCACTGATAATAATGGCACGCACAAAATAACAGAAATATATCAACGTGTAATGCAGGCAAAAACTTTAACCCTCAAAATGATCGCACAGTTTTAATAAACATAAAAACTTTTATCATTTATTGCAGGACTGGTGAACTAATGTTAAGCTTCAAGCATTGATTTCATCTACTGTATGTGTGACTAATCAAATTGTGTCATTGCTGCAGGCGTACACATGCAAACAACAGCTCAAGATGTCATATTTTTAAAAAAAAATTTTATTCAACAATGATCCAGATTTTTGAGCATGATTGCTATCATAAAGCCCTAGAGTTAAGATGAGCTGGCATCTGCTTTGTGCCACATCTGAATGTGCCCTCTGCTGCAACCCTGACAGATAAATTTCTGCTCTGCACATGAGACAAAAAGAGGAAGAAAACAGAGCTCAGCACTGATATATTTCACAAGATTTTACGGAGACACTCTCTCCCTCGTTTCTCTAACATCAATGCAACAGGAAGGCTGACTCCCACACAGCCTAGCAAGGATCACCCTCACTTCACCCCCATGCCACTCTGCTGCTGAAGCAAAGGAAACTAGTTAGCATTGAGCAGTTAGACTGCCTGCCTGCTGCAGTAAAGAGTTCCAGACAGCAGCCTGGCTATAATTAAGAAACAGTAAAACACACACCTAGTGAGGGCTAAGGCTACCACTTGAGATCAAAGACCAATGGTCCTCAACGACAGGCTTTTTCATCAGCAGCCACTGAGTTGGCGAGTGTTTGATCTTGAGTTATGTGGTCCTTCAGGCTTTGCATTTAACAAACAAGAGTAAAGCTGCATAGTGTAGGACATTTACAGTAGCACTGTACTATATGTAAGTGTAGTAACTGCTTTAATGCACATCTCTGAAATTGTTGTGAGTCATATCAGCGATTCTCAACAAACGTTTTCTTTTGATAATGGCATTTTTAAGGTGATGAGAACTGATACTGAACCAGTCCATCTTAACACATCCTACATTAGAAATACTCTATTGATTCCATAGAAAATGACTCAGGACAGCTGTTGTTCAGCGTCTTGTCCAAGGACACAGCCCCACAACATTTGATACAGCACTAATCACAGCAGTTTACAGTAAATTAAATCCTCTTGTAATGTTCAAGAACAGAACAATGATTGTGGCCATAGAGAAAATCACAAATTAGCTGCTGACAATGAGCCAAAATGGCCCAACTCAACAGTGTTTGATGTGCCAACGTTATTTTTACGATTAGATTGTTACAACCACTGTTAACATCCTCAATTGTTAGTGTAATGGGGTACTGTATAATGCTAGTTTTCACAGATGTTCTTCTTTTAAGGCAGGTCATTTTTGTGTCTGATTATGTCCAAATGCGTCTGCTGCAATAACCACAGCAGTTTTCAGTAAAAGGTCATATTGTGACATTCACATAACTTAGTCAGAAAAATGAGATGCTGTGTCACAAGTCAAATAAAATGTGTGTTTGAGCACCAAAAACTTGCTACTTTGCAATTCCACTTTTATCCAGAATCCGTATTTTTGTCCAGTTGTGACCACTACCGTACTAAATAGCTCAAATAAGCACTTGTATTTCAACACTCGGCTGTGATTCCATGCAGTGCTGTGCAGCAGTCTTCTGAAATCAGCTAAAGTGGCTGATTCTGATGGCTGCTGGCATCTTCAAAGTGACATCCTGTCACAAAGGTATTTATAAAGCAAAACTCCCAACATCCTGTGTGGGCCTCTGTTAGACTCGAATCTCCTGCGATGTTCAACTATAAATGTCTCAGGGAAGAAAGACTTGGAGAGCCTGAATCTGCCGAAATGATGAACTGCTTCCTCCTCCTCCAATCAAAGGAAATGGCAGAATCCTGTAGTGCAGAGGACTGACTTAAAGGTCAGACTTCCATTATCTGTGTTTAGGACATGTGCTGTCACTGACACTGTAATATTTTTAGAGATTATATTTAGTGTTTTGCACAGAGGAGCAAAGCAAAGAGGTATTGGGCATCTAAAGCAGACACCAATGCAGCATGAATATCACAGAATCAGAAAATGGGAAATTAAAAAAAGAAATCAATATATTTATGTAGAAGATATTTTCAACAAGTCCTCCAATTTTAACACTCATATGGGCTGTTTGTCTCAACCCTCAAATGTTCAGGTGCCAAAATGGAGTCGTCTCGTACAATGGCACCAAAATGGCGCTTGGAGAAACATTTATTTTGGTCAAAAGCTTTGTCCAAACAAAGCAAGGGATCAGGCACAAAGACATCTGGATTAGGTTTACACATAAAATAAGTACAGGTTACTACAATTAGTGTGTATCTTTGACACAGTCATTGCGACACAGCGTAATATTGCACAATAGAATTAGATTTGTTTTTATAGTATTATACAAAGAGATTGTTGGAGTTAGATGTTAGAGTTTGTCACAACCATGTTGGCTGCAGAACAACTAACAACTCTCTTCTAGGTTGTAAAGATCTGCTTTTTTGTGTTTCATTGTATTTAATATGTCTTTTATAATCTTACCAGAACGATCATCTGCCAGTTTCACTGGATCCTTAAACACAGGAAAAGCCTCATTTACCATTTTCATCAGATCTTATTTAGACTGACGCCACTTTTTTTGTTCTCCCCTCACTTTAAATCTGTTTTCACGCACTGAGCCTCACAAAAATGCTGTAATGCCGTTCTTCCTCCAAAATGTCTAGGAACTATTAAAGTTCTTCCAGTCCAAAAGCATTATCTTTCCTACAGCCCCACCATTAGTGAGAATAAGAATGTAAAAGTGAGCCACCTTATTACACTGGATCATCCATCCGTTATCTGCATTACAAATTCTTTTACTGGAATAAATGTGTGAATATAATTTATTGTGTAACAACTAAATGGCTGCATTTTTTTTTCAAATCGTTGATGTCATGCATACATGTCTGTATTTGCAAGCCGAAGCTGAGAATTCAGCTGTTACGTAAGACTTGTCACTCATTTCACTGGAAATCACAGTATATTTACCAAAAGGCACGAGATAACTCCTTTTCTCTCTTTTTTTATTACCAGCTCCTTTTCCTGAATCTGTTTGGGGAAAAACATCCATGGTGCAGTTTAGACAGAAAATGAGTGTAGGAGTAGAACACCTGTTTCTTCTTAGGGAGTAAAGTGCACTTAAGCAGCATCTGGCCGCAGCTGCGCTGAGTGCACTTGTTAGCAGGATCAATTCATTATTGGTTCAGACTCATCAGCAGATAACACCAGTGTTTTATTTTTAACATGATGATTCAGAATTCCCTATGAGAAGTGACAAGACACAGTACATTCTTTGTGTTGCTTTTCAGAAACCTGGCACACTTTAGCAGTGAACATCGAACATCGAAGGACTTTGGTCTTGGCTTAGTGAGTCTTTCCCTAAAGGCAGAAATGTTTTGCATAGGCGAATTCGCCCCAGGTCACTTCCCAATTACTGTTCAAGTGGTTTATGAGGGGTGATGTGGAGGATAGGACTGCAGACATTTGTGGAGCACAAAAGGGAACTTGTGTTTTATGTTGGGAAGAAGCTGGGGGTAAAATCTGCTGGGTTTGTGGGTGCAATGGATGGCCACTCAGCCGTGACAAACCTCTGTACAAAAAGCTGCCTTTCTGCTCGCCTGAAGAATATCTCCAACAACAATGAGCTGTAAAAATGCTGACTGCTGACGTAAAGGAAGCTTAAACTCAGGAGTTAAGGACAACTAAAATCCCATGGTGTAACATAATAAGGTCATGGCACTTTTGTAATGACAATATGGGGGCTGAGGAGGTGGGGGTAAGGAATTTTATGGCTGAGAAGGACTTACCAGACCATCACAGTTGTTTATAGCAACGGAGGCCCCAGGGACGTCTGTGATGTCACCAATAAAGGTGCAGTCCGTCTTTAGCAGCTCACGCCGCAGTATCCTCTCCGTCCTGCTGGATTCAGTCTGGTTGACGTCTGCGCTGGCATCATCAGCTGTGCTGTTGCTAACGTTCCCAAAGCCCTGGACTTCGTCGTGCCACTCGACCATCGCACCTGGTGCCACAAGCCTGTTGTTTGGGCGCAGGCGGAGGTGGAACTCCTTCCCGAAGGCCGTGATGTTAAAGAAAAGTTTCTGTTCATATTCACCAGAAGAAAATACCTCTCTCTTCACACGCTGCTTGTGAGTGGCTGAGAGCAGGTGCGACAGGTAGTGTCCGTGAGAGTCAGTGCTGAAGGGAGTGACCAGGCCATATTCCTTCAGCCGGCTCCTCAGCTGTTCTGTAAAACAACACAATGATGCAGCAGGAAGTTAAAACACACACTTGATGTTCCTAAAGTAAGAGAAATTGTTATGTTATAACACAAATTTCTATGTGATGTCAAAAGAATATAATGATCTGAACCTTGTACTTCCAAATACCACAAACAACTATTAGGTCTAAAGTAGTGGAGCCTGAAGCCTTTTAGCTTAACGAAAAATTTCACTCAACGTTTGCTCCGCCAGATATGTGCAATAGCACACGTGTTGGAAAAAATGCAACATGAATATCTGAACCTTGTTATTATCTTGTAGGTTTTGACATTCAAACAGGTGTCAAAGGCGAAAAGCGAATTACATGTTTGAGGAAATTACAGGTTTTACAAAGTATAATGTTCATGTTCTGGATACATGATGTAAAAACATGCATTTGAAACAAGAAACATGCACGTGTCATAAAGCTAATTGGATGATAATGCTGAGGATTGTGAGAGATGGAAGCTCTGACTTTCATGTAAACACATTAGGAAGTGGGAAACACAGAGAAGCAAGCAGAAGGCATGCGTCTGTTGTTATAGACAACGTGGTTATAACTTAACCTTCTCATGGAAAAATACAGAGTGGCTTTTACTGTGACACTTTGTGCTGGACCCTGCCTCTCGCCTCTAAAATATACTAGATTATAATAAAAATAATAGTCTCATTGGCTGCTCAGAAACAGCAACTGTATCACTTGCTCTTCTATTACATCTGACAAGATCGGTGGTTATATCAGTCAATCAATCAGTTTCTATGTCATGTGAAAAGTAGCATGTAGTGGCTCTGAATCAATCAATTGATTGACTAATCAATCAGGAATTAAATATTACACTTAAATATTAAATTTGCAATTCCTGCCCTTGAAGTCGATAGACCAAACTAAACAAAATTTCCTTATATGAAAACCTATTTGCACACTATTAATAATGTGTATTGTTATTACTTTGGATCCATGTTTCTGTCCATGTGATCTTTTCTGAGTCGAACATCTATCTCGTCTTTCATTTGGCTTTGAACAGATGGTTTAGAGCTTTTTCATTACAAACAGCTGCCTACTGCAGCAACAACAATGTTACTGGAGGTAAGCATCAACTGAAACAGTAAAATTGTGGACCAGACAGCTAAAAAATACAAATCTACAAATCTCTGTAAAACCAACAGCATCCGCAGCCTGGGGTGATAATGCAACCATGCCGTTTTTTCACATTATTATAAAAATACCAATTAGTTTTAAGGATTAGAACATTAAATAATTTACACTAAAAAACCTCAACTAATGTGCTTCACCAGGGGATACTTTGATCAGTGACCAAAACAATCCAACAACATCATAATTTCATTAAAATGCTGAATCCGCACTGGTGCATTTGTACATGACATTACTTCAAGGCAATGAGAAAAAACGGACAAAACATATCACTTGGCTCAGAAGTGATAAATGCACATTTAAGACGATTAAGTCAGCAAATGAAATTATCTGCCTCACGTTAAGTTGCAGTGCTTTTAATTTATGTATTGAGCAGATGAAACTGAACATTTTCAAAGAGCCTGACATTTACAAGAATGTTTACTTCCGAATAGACAAAGGCTTGACTTTTGCTGCACCATTTGGGAGATTTCTCTTTAGAGGAGAACATTTAATGAATGAATGAGAAAAAGAATGAAACTTTAATTTCCCAGATGTGCAAATCCATCTATTTGGCTTTATGTAAAACCAAAAGGTGGATGGTTTCATTAAAATAGTAAAGCTGTAGCTGTTCGCAGAAAAAGCACAATTTCCCACAGTCCTGAGTGAAAGATAGATATCTGTGCTGTTAAAGTGAATAGAAGAACTACTTTTAAGATTATTCTAAAAGGTTATCTGCTCCAAGGCCCACCAGAGCACAGCATTCAATGTCACAAAAAAGTGGCACTTCAGTGTCACACAGCTATTTAAGAAAATTTCAAGAATTTCGAGTGAGGCGTTTTTCAGTGGAAAGTCAAGGCTGGAAAAGTTTACGTTTGACTTCTATGATAACAGCTTTCACTCATTCTTAAATACCAATCAAAAACTGTGAAATACATTTTTCAATCATCATTTTTGTTATATCTGAACATTAAGGGCTGAAATAATGTGAATCGTTTCATTAAATTGACTCAAGGTTGATTGAATGATCTACAAGTAATTCTGGGTCTTTGACATCTTTGACCTTAACAAATGTCCACTCAGACTGCACAAAAAAGAGCAAGATGAAGTGGCCTCCCTGCCGCTACCACAGTTACTACAGTGACTGGATTAAATTTGGTATTTATGCCCCTGCTATGACAGGTTTGCCAATTTTTCTGATACATACAATAATATAAATGGAAATGATGCGAATCTTATGCTACAGCCTTCACATCCCTGGACCTATCTACTTTGGGATAATCTCAAACGACATGTGACAAAACTTTCTACCAGATAAATTTTTCTTTTCTTACAAATATATTCACTGGTCCACTGTTTTCTGCTCTTGAAGCAAACTTGACATTCTGGACATTTCTTTAGCTAAACACTCTCACACTCAAATGCAATGATTCATTAACAGCAGTGGTGATCTCCTTTGACAGACAGTATGGTGACACTTCACAATTATAAACTCCAACAGCAGAGAACAGAATCTGGACACAAACACAACATTTGTTCGTCATTCCTTCTTGAACGGTGACAGCAACATATCCACCTGAATACACCAGCATTTCCTTATATTGCTATATACCCAGATTTCGGTGAAAACAACAATGCAACTGATCTCCTGATAGATCCTGGCAGTTGACATTTTTTACCATTGAAAACAAAAAGCACTGGTTCATGAGAGACTTCAACTTCATCTGCAACCAAAAACACACCTGTACACTGTAAATACACCTGAAACATCACGCTGACCTCAGGGATTCAGCATTGACAAAGACTCACTGTTGCACTACCTCAACCTCGACAGCGTGTGGACTGAGCTGGCCAATGACTGCATTAAGTAGAAGTTTTCGGATTGTTGGTTTGGAAAAGTTTAAAAAACTTGTTGAACTAAAAGGTGTAGGGTCAGCTGAAGGTTAGACACTATTTGAGCACTTTACAAGCTGTTAGGTTGAAGTATACTAAGCGCACACGACAACTGAGATCTCAAACTGATTGCTGGGAAGTGATGAAGTGATGGAAGAAAACTAGTCTGTTAGGGTTTCACGTCTAGTCAATTGCTACATAAGATGGGAATAAAGGTGATTACTGACGCTACTGGACAATCCAACATGCTCTTTGTGTGAAATATACTTGAAACATACAGTGTAAAGACAGAAATCAAAAGTGAACAGTTGAGTGTGAAGATTCCCAAAACACATCTTTATAAAGTGAGGTTTAACTCTGAGAAACTGTCATACTTATGGGGAACAAGTAGGTGTTTCTTCACTGTCAGCTCTTGACACAGCTCTTGTGAGCTTGTGATTTATATACTTCATATATATGGAACAGCAGGTCTGGAGCACTTGAGAATTTCATTGTGACACCCTTTAGAGCATCAGTGTCGAACTGTTGATGAGAGTAAGTCGGCACAGGTTTTATGGTGTGTCCTGCAGACTCGTGATCTATCTGTGGCAGACCCCGTCGGTTCTAGAGGCCACTATGATTGGCCATTCAGCTTAGAGGATCATTACATCTCATGTTGTTGCATCTCATTAGCCGTATTCTGAATTAGAAGTAGCTATAAGCTATGAGTGAGAGTGGTGTGAATAGAGACTACTGCCACCTGCTGGTGTAGAGAGATATTTTTTCTTAGTGCCCATGAGACGACACAACAGTCTCAAGTCGCCTTTAGTTATTTGGCGGCTTTGTATGTTAAGGCTTTTACAAGAGCTGCAGGAAGCACTGCTACAACTAGGGTGACAGATGCCCACAGATGGTGTGACACTGGCCGACGGCTGAGCATCAACTTGGTGTGTCACATCCTGAGTTCAGGCTACTTCTTGACTGTCTCTTTGATTGAAGGAACAGGATCTGACCTCTATGTGACCTAACTATAAAACATGCTCTGAAACCTAAACTAAATGTCTGCAGTAGTCACATGCACCTTGCTATGATGTGCATGAACAAAACACACAAAAAAAAAAAGATGTGAAAGAAGGTTTAGCATGTATCAGCTACTATATGTGGCCTTCTTGACATCTGATCACGTATAGGATCTCCCCAGAACCTTTTCCTGTGTTTGCTTTGTCTTTCCCGCACCAGATACATAGAACCAAATAATGAAGTGAACTTGCTCACAATTTTGTGATGAATTTTAGTTTGGTTTAGGGATGCATAATCCAATAGTAATCTCTAATGTCAACCCTGATGTTGCCTGAATAGCGACACTGGGCATTGAATAATGGGGCTGATGCACTGTGGCACAGACGCGTGCTACGTCATGTGTGTCACAGCATGTTATCAGACTTGACTCACAAAAACAACGTGGATATTGGATACACGGATATTTGCAATAGCTGCAAATGCGCTGTTGTGACGGGTGGTGGTAGAACTGCAGAATACAACAGAGCAAACTTAACCAAGCACATCTGGAATCATCACGCTAAAGAGAGAAAGACAAAGCTATGAAGATGTTTTCTTTAGTGAATGCACTGACTTATAACCGATTCTCGATTTCAGCTGCTATAGTTTATGTTCAATTCTGAATTCCTGTTTGCACTAAATGTTCACAAGGACGTTTAGTTCCAACTTGGTGCAAGTGCATAAATGTTAATTGTAACAATAGGAACTACTGTTGCTTACAGTTGTATTTACACGTACTGTTATTGTGAAAGGAACTAGAGATCTTCCCTTACAATGTTTGGTTCTGGAAGACACAAGTTGGAATAAAGACGTGACTACGCAATGTATCAATGTGTTCATTTGTTAAACTTAGAAGTTACGACTGATGCCTTCGGGTGTCATCCACATGGCAAGACACTACATTCAACAATCGGATGGGATCCGGTACGGGTCAATACACAAAAGATCAGAAGGGTGAACACATTCACGTATCTGAACCAGAGGAAACCAACAGTTCGAAGTCTTCCAAAAATCTTTCCTATGTACCACTGACTGGCAAATCTGTCAGTGTGAATGGTTCTTACATGGTACTCACTGAGTTTAACTTGTAAAAGAAGTAAAGACTAAGATGAAAATTAAAGAGAAACCACACAAATGGGTAAAATAACTGCTTACAAGACTTATAATGGCCATGTACGGCCAAAAACTGTTGAATGTAGGTAATGGGTGACCACAAATTCACAACCACAGCCCCTTGATTCTTGACTGCCAACTGTCATCTCGCTGTGTGTGGGGCCCCTGAGGTGTTCAGAAGATAACGGCTGGTGTAAAAGGATCCTACGTGGACACTGTTGCAGCTCACTTGTTTCTTAACCTCAGAATGGATAACAGATGTGCAGGATTTAGAGGTGGAATTTTCTTTCCTGTATAACAAAGCCCTTGAAGTAGTTTGCTCATGTAATCTAAGTGTGTGTGTGTGTGTGTGTGGGTAGGTGGGTGATCTGGAGGAGTGTGTGTGTGTGTGTGTGTGTGTGTGGTTGGGGTGGGG
>OMLM01003663.1:11770-35740 GCA_900302695.1 Helostoma temminkii
GGGTACGATCATACACTCATACAATACCCTTTTCATTCTTCTTGCACACTTCATTTCTTTGACTTGACTGCTTTTTTTGTATTACATGGCTAAAAGGACACACCATACACCTTCAGTGGACTTATTTACAGTAAAGGGAAAAACCTGCCAAAATTATCTCTGGTAATTTTTTAAATAAGTGATATGATATGTTAGCTTAATTAAACTTACCTAGTTTTGTACTGCCTGTGTTGAGCACAATGAACTGTGAGCATCTGATGATGCTGGTGATCTCTGCAAACTAATAGCAGATACTAGTCTGATTGTTGAATGTTCTTTATTATTCATATAACCCATACATAAGGAGAAAAGCAGTTCCATCTGAATTTGTCATGGTTTATTGCAGCATGGTTTTTTCTTTTACTTTCTCTGCTTTCCTCTCACCTTTTGTCCCCTTCTCATTTCAGGTACCGCCCCTTCCTCTGCCTGGTTTGTCCCCGTGTGTTCCCTCATATGTTCATTCCACCTCATCACTACTCATCTGCTACACCTGTGCCTAATTGTCTCCACCCCTCTCTGCCTCATAAGCCTGCTCAACCCCCCATTCCTATATTAGTCTGTTGCCACACCTGCAGAGCTTTGCCTCACTTTATGCCAGTGCTTTGACTAGTAATTCAGTTTTAGTTTAGTCTCTTACCTGCTAAAGATAATAATTTGTGTTTTGTCCTAGTTTAGCCTTTTCCTCCTGCCTGTTAGTGCGGCAGCCTTGTGTTTATTTATTTTTAGTTTTAGTTCTTTCTCTGCAAACCAGACACCTAGAGCTTTTGTACATAGAATTGTGGACTTTTTGTATGAACTTTATGTACTGCTCTTGGCTGGTGAGCTGAACTTTAAGTTATCTTCTCTCTCGCGTCCACTGACCCATGTTCTAGTTTGCTATGGTACCCAGTCTCTCTGTCAGTCTTAATCGACTTAGGGACTTTTTAAATGAGGATGTCACTGTCCAGCTGGCACCATCCTCCCCAGAGGGTGTTTCTTTTCACTTTAACCCCCAGAGCGACTGGACATGGACAAATATATAACAGAAGCTTTTGCATCAGGTATCGTCTGTCCCTCTTCATCACCTGCTGGAGCTAGCTTTTTCTTTGTGGACAGTAAGGATAGAGTGCTGCGGCCATGCATTGACTACAGAGGACTGAAAAACATCTCATTTAAAAACAGGTACCTACTCCCACTCATGTCCTTTGCATTCAAACTGTTACAAAGGGCACAAATATTCACCAAGCTAGATCTGTCGATGCCTATCACTTAGTCAGAATTAGGGAAGGAGATGAGTGGAAAACGGCATGGTCACTACGAGTACCTGGTCATGCCTTTCGGCCTCACTGACGCCCAAGCTGTGTTCCATTCACTTGTTAGCGACAACCTTTACAGGAGGTTCATCCAGAACCTGAAGCAACACTTTACCTCTGCCCCGGTTCTGACTATTCCTGACCCCAAAAGATAGTTCCTGGTGGAGGTGGATGCATGGAACACTGGCGTGGGAGCTGTTCTATTGCAGAGGTCAGTTGCAGACAATAAGCTTCACTCCTGTTTTTTTTTTTTTTTTCCTAGGAGACTGCTCCCCGCCAAACACAACCACGATGTTGGCAACAAAGAACTGTTAACAATTAAGCTAGTCCTAAAAGAATGGTGTCATTGGCTGTAGGGCAGTGAACAGCCTTTTATCTTCTGGACTGACCGTAAAACTCTTGACAGGCTCGTTGGGCCCTGTTCTACCCTGGGTTTCACCATTGCCTACCGTCCCGGTTCGAAAAACATCATGGCGGATACCTTTTCACAGCAGTTCCCTGAGGCTGAGGAAACTGACCATTCTTCCTCTCTTCTGCATTGTTGGAGCAGCACCCTGGTCCATAGAGAAGTGAGTATTGGGAGACTAACTAACACTAACCTCCCCATCTTTCATAACTGTCCCACTCACTCTCTCGGGTCAGAGGTTTTGCGGTGGGGGCACTCCTTTCACCTGGCTTGCCATTCAGGAGTGAACCACTCCATAGCTATAATCAAGCAGCTCTTCTGGTGGCTGACTGTTAATGCTGACGTCCACAAGTTCATCGCTGCCTGCTCCATCTGTGCCCAGAATAAATGCTCCCACTGGGCTTCCGCTGGGCTATTGCACCCCCTCCTGAGACGTCGCCGCCTTATGGTCTCACCTTTCATTGGACTTTTTCAAAGGTAGTGCTAAACCTCTACTGATGTAATATATTTTTGGTCGCTAGTATGCGCTGTGGCAACATTTCCAGAGATGCCAAAGCCTCTCCTCCCTCAGTGATGTCGCTGAATGGTAAGTTATGATTGAAAATACAATATAGAAAAATTGCGATTTTGTAGATGGATTCTGTCAGCAGTTTTTAAGTTGATGTTACTGAAACTGACTGTAAAAGAGCCTGCTTCACTTCCCGAAGAGTACCTGCACTGGGATGTTTGGTGGACACGTGATGCCAATGCTCTGAGGCCACTTCTGACACCCTGTTGAACATGCATGCATCAAGATCCCATTACAACCCGAGCATAATCATTAAGCTGGATGTGTTCCAGTGTATGAGGCTGTTCCTCTGTGAGTGTGTCACAGAACATCATCCCCTGTGCAGTTATTTTGCCCAGTTCCTCTCAGTTCCTCTTTTCTGTGGTGGATCATGAAGACCTGCAAAGGCTTAAAGATGATCAATAACTTCTGTAAAATGCAGACTACTAACCTCACAGAACAACACGTATCCAGCTCTCCATCTGTCTAGCACAGACACTGGGGAGAAGTTTGGACCGGAGTGTGGAACCTGGTTGCCTTCTAGTTCCTCTAGACAGGACCAAGACAAACTCCACCTGTGCTCTAAGTACACCTCCTCAAAACAGCCCACCTGTGATGCAGTCTGAGCTTTCTCAATTATCCAGCATGGCTCCAGCAAAACTGTATTAGTTTCCAACCCACCCTTCTGCTAATGCTGAAGATTAGACTCCAGAACCAGCTTCTGAGCTTCAGACTGTGCCAGGTAAGCATTTACTAGACAGTAGTGCACAAAATGTATGATTTTTTTTTTTACTCCGAGGTGTCTGGAATTGTTCTAGAGGCAGCAACTCTGGCACTTTGTGACAGCGAGGAGTGAGCCTGTAATCCACCTCTACCTGTTCAGCCCCTTGCCCCACCTTTGACCCAAGACTCTATGGATAAAATTGTTCTAAGCATCATGTAGAAGCAACAACCACCACCACAAGGGCAAAAGATGACACAGACAAAAAATTGTCTTTCATCTGGAAAGCTAAAGTGAAGGTATGAGAATTCTACCACTGAACCACCAATGCGTGTATTGCGTTAAGGCCTCAGAGCATTGTATTTGTTGCGATTAGAGTTAGCGGTACTGTGTAGACAGATAGGTAGATTAATGATGCAACTCTATGATATAGGAAAGAAGTTACTTTGGCCAGGAATTGAACCCAAACCTCCCACATGGCAGGCAAGAATTCTACCACTAAACCACCAATGCCTACATAAAGCTTAGTACCACTAGCATCTTGGTAGACAAGTTTCTTGACCCAACTCAAACAACCAACAAAGAGAATTGTATCTACCTGTGAAAGTTTACAGAATTTTTATTTCTACACCTACTACTTATATCTACTGTTAGGACTGAAACGCACCTTATCTCTCTCCATGTTAGTATAGTGTGGAGTAACCCTGGTTGTCATGTGGGAGACCAGGGTTCAATTCCCTGATGGGGAGAGCATGTCCATCTAATGCTCACACAGCGTGTCTGTCAATACTGAAAATATCCTTCTATCTTGCTGAAAGATGTTATAAGTAGCACAACTCCCATTATGAAACACTTGCATATTGTATGAACAACCAACACAAGCTCCCATGTCTCTTTTTCTCCTTATTATTCAGAGTGTATTTAGTCAACAAGCTTCTTCTCTGAAGGCTGACCATTGGCTAAATGCAATTCGTTTCCATGTATATTAACTCTCTACTATGGAACTCTTTAAGACAGGAAACGAAGCCAGCTCCTTGTGGTCAATAAAGTGATTTAGATTCAGAGCATGCTTCATCTGAAGCACACTCACTCAATTTAAGTTCTGTGCGGGTACTTGCCTAAAAGTAAAAGTTATCTAAAAGTATCAGTTACTCCACAAAGCAAGTAGCGAAGTAAAAACATTGCTTAAGTTAAAGTTACAAGTGAAAATAAAAAGTGTAAATGTTTTTTTTTTCTAACCCTAACCCTGTCAGTACTAAAGATAAAAGGAACAAACAATTTTTATGAAACGCTTGCATACTGTATGAACACCCAACACAAGCTCCCATGTCTAATTTTCTCCTTAATATTCAGAATGTATTTAGTCAAAGAGTTTGTTTATTGAGGCTGACCATATGCTAAATGTGAATTTGTTTCCAAGTATTATGACTCTCTACGATAAAAGTCAATACACATATGCCCCACTTGAGGCTCAAACTCACCATCTTCAGATTATGAGACTGACATACTGCCTACTGCACCAATGAGACCTACAGGTTGGTGTTTGCATTCCCACATGCACCTCACCTGTGTAAAGTCCCAAGAAAGTCCAGAGTCCAGTGTATGTGTGAAAGGGGCTCAGGAGAAAGGCCCCTTTTCCCCATGGAGCTGAGGAGAAGAAGGTGCAGGGGATGCAGAGCTGGACTCAGAGTGGAAGAGAAGGTTTAATCCTTTCTTCCTTCTGTTGTCATGGAAAATGTGAGGTCCCTGGAAAATAAAATGGACGAGCTCAGCAGCGCACATAACGTGAGTGCAGCATTTCATGTTTTACTGTGACCTGTCTGTCAGACTCCAATTGCAACATCAGTGGCTTCAGGACTGTGCAGGCTGACAGAGACTACAGGCAGAGCGGCAAGAGGAGAAGAGGGGGGGCTGCAGTGCTTGAGAGTAACTGTAGTAGTTTGTAAACTGCTGAACAGGAACAACAAGGCCTTTCTGGAGGGAGACACAGACCAGGTGAAGAACTGAGGGAGAGTAAGGCTTGTGGCTCGTGGAATCAGTGTATCATTTGTTTATTCATTTTTCAATTAAAATTAAAAATTAAAAAACACTTATTTTATCAACTTTCTTTTCCTAAAACAAAATGGAAAAAAAAAACATAACGATTCATTTTCCCGATTTTGTGCTCAAATCAAAAATGAAAAAAATAAGTGATAACACGCACTCATATTCCATTTTCATTGGGAATTAGTGGCATGTTGTTCCAAAAAGTGACTCTATGCCACTCACTGATTGCCGTCCGTGGGACCACGCACAGCCTGAATTCAAATTTGATGGTTCATCATCAGAGTCATTGTTCACAGTCTGGAGAGTTTAAACAGGTCAGCCACACAGGGACAGACAGGAGCTCATGCTCACTGGCTGATGAAGAAGTCTGGTCTTTGGCAAAAGAAGCACATACTGATGTTTAGTCACTCATCTCATATATAAACTGTTACAATGATGACACACAGATTCAACAAGTCGGCCAGTACACTAAAGTTACATATCAATAGAAGCTTTTTGCAGTTTCAACCTACAGCAAATCACAGAACTTACATTGTCAACAAAGGGGCATTTATTATGCAAATAGCATATAGATGCAGTTAGTGGACCACTATCCTAAAGTACCATATCAATAGTAATAGTAAACTTTTGAAGTTTCAATTGTACAGCAAAAAGTACAGTGTTAATAAAATAATTTGTTTCCGTTGCGTTCTGGGAGATGAGCACCAGCGACGGACCAAACCCTGCACTGGGAAAGTGTCTGTGCCATGATGCAAGTCCAGCTACCTTGCTGACAGCAAATATATCTCTAGCCTAAGAATGCTTACAGGAGGAAGCTGGAAAACCAGCTCCAGCAGAACAACATGAAGCATATGTGGTCTGAAATAAAGAAGATCACTGGATTCAAGGAGAAGGGGGAAGGGAAACTGAAAAAAGCAAATGAGCTGAACCTTTTTTTCAACAGGTTTATAGCAGGACCTTCCTCCCCTTTGTTGTCCCCTCCTCCTCCCCAGACTCACAGACAAAGCAGTGTCTCCACTGCCACCCATCCAACAGTGAATATCAGAGACTGTCAGGCATTGGGACTCTCACAAACAAAACAATCCCATCGTCATCCCCTCCCATCCTCATCATGCCTGGTTCCACTTCCTAAATTGTCATCTCCAGCTGCTCTTAATGATTACAGACCAGTTGCTCTCACTCACATATCATGAAGGTCCTGGAAAGACTGGTTCCAGAATTTTCCCCTGGGGATCAATGAAGTATCTATCTATCTATCTATCTATCTATCTATCTATCTATCTATCTATCTATCTATCTATCTATCTATCTATCTATCTATCTATCTATCTATCTATCTATCTATCTATCTATCTATCTATCTATCTATCTATCTATCTATCTATCTATCTTTGCTTATAGCAGTTGCAAGCTGCTCTTGCTCTTGATATTGTGAGTACTGTCAATACCAACTGTACTGGTAAAAACATATATATATTGTGGCAACAAAATATAGTATAGCAAAGTATAACTTTGCATTGGCCGGGAATCAATTTTGGTCCTACTTTTAGGAGTAGTGGTAAGTAATAGCATTCCTAAGTCACAGTTTAATCGAAGTGGTGGACCCAAATGCAGACCAGGACAAAGGTGGTTGAAGTAAAAGTGGAATTTTAATTAACTAGAAATAAACAAAGGGAACACAAGCTAGAGACAAAGACATAAAAAGAAAATCATTCTAAAGGGGAAAAGTCTTAAGCAAAATAGAAATGCAAAATATAAAACTAGACTGAAAACAGGCAGTAGGATATAAACTGAACTAAGGCTTAGTGACCAAAAAAACAAAAAAACTCAACAACCAGTTTAATGGAAAATTGATGAACTAATAAATCTAGAAGCTTAACAGTACAAAAACCTACAACCAATAACACCAATCCAGAATCTAGATATAAAAACACAAAACCAGGCCAAAACCAGCTTGCAAAGGAGAAAACGCCAAACTGATAATAACCAAGATAAATATTGTCAAAAACACAGGACAGACCTAAGGGAGCAAATCAAGGAGTGAGTCCAAAGTGTTAAAATAGTTCATAGATTCAGAGGATTCAAGGGATTATGAGATCCAGGTATGTCAGGAACAGAAAACAGGGTTAAGTCAGGCATAGTCCAGTACCGGGAAGACAGCCAGGTGAACAAACACAACAAAGTCATCTCAGTCAAGTCAAGTCATCTCAAACACAACCTGTCTGCCTGCCTGTGTGAGTGCAAGAAGGGAAATGTAACAGAAAAATGTTAAGAATAAATGACATGAAATTATTAGCACCACTACATGAGCTACACTGTAAAAACTGGGCATATTAATTGAGGCTGGAACCCAACTCATCAACCAGTGGTTAATAACAGGCCAAACCCTGCCACTAATTGAAAGTTTGGGCATATAAATGTGTTTTAAGTTTAAACTTAAAGACCTCTGCTGAGGGAGACTGTCTGATGTCACTGACAAATGCTGATGTGATAAGAGCATTAGCAACAAGATGTTGATGGTGAACAAATGTCCTAAACCCACACACACGAGAACGAGAGCAAACTAAAAAGTTTAACATTTTCCTGATAATTAATAGTATTAATAGTATTCATTATGCATGGTAGTTATGAATTGTGTTGAAAGGTGGTGTTGGTGTTGAAAGGTGCTGTAATACTCACACGGAAGCAGTGTAACTAGTGACTGCTCTCCTAGCGAGACGTAGGTTATTCAGAGTTAAAAACGGGCAAGTACAAATCTGATCTAGGAAGTTTCTTGCAGCACAGTACCATGACAGGAAGAGTTGTTTTGTGTGCTTTCCAGTATAGTCATGTGTACAGGAGGTATCTAGAAACAGTGAGGTTGACTGAGAAAATAAGTGGTGTGGTAACAGGTGAGTGGGGAATCTGCTGTCAAAGTAGACCATATGTCCAGAGGAGGCAGGTTAAACAGGCCATTGCACAGGTAAACACAGTCACTAGGTGATTAGCAGGGGGAGTTTGTAAAAAAATAAACATGAAACAAGACACATGGTAGAGTGAAAAGGAAGTGAAGAGCAGGGTTGTGACTGATAGAGAAAATGATCTGATGTTGCAAGTTTTCAGACACTTTTTGCCAATAAGACCTCGTCCATTGTTATGATCTTATGATCTCTACATCACTGAAGTCACTCACTGCTCCAGCTTGATTCCGCCACATAATCCTCTACATGTTTGTACTTCTGCCTTTGTCTGATGACAGAACATGGCTCTGGGGTCTGATATGTGCCAATGATCCTGGAGGCCTATTTTCCAAAAGTTTTTACATCTCTGCAGTACTAATACATGTGCATGCACGTACCTTTGGTTCCATCTGAGCACGGAGGGCAAACAGGAGTTGGAATGTGTTTCACTGGGGACCTTTTTTTCTGAAACCAGTTGCAGTGAAAACACAAACACAAACTCTGAGTGAGATCCAGTGATCTCTGAAATCTGAAATTTTCATTGTCACCAGCATTGGTGTTACAGCGCGCAGCCAGGTGCAATGTGGAGAACAGGTGGAATACATTATTACTGCAAGGAATGCTTTATGAACAGGTAGAGTTAAGGTGGGAGTTGAAAATGACCAATCATATCAGTTCCTCACATCCCCTTTTAAAGGTGCATATGAGGGAAACAGACAGACTTAACTCTTGTTAAATCATGAAAACTGACCTTAACTGAGGCAAGTGAGGCCTGGAGTTCTTTAGATGTTGTTCTGAGTTCTTTTATGACCTCCTGGATAAGTTGTCTTTATGCAGTGGGTGTAATTTTGGGTAGCCCAGCCCCTCCTTCGAAGTTTTCTGTATTTGTGAATACTGGCTCTCACTGGAGGCCCAAAGCCTTAGAAATGGCTTTAGAACCCTTTCCAGACCGACACTGTCAATTACTGTGTTTGGCAGGTCTGGCAGTATTCAGGCCTGGGTGTGACAAAAAAGTTACTTTTTCACATAGGGCAGGTTTGGATTGCTCTTTTCCCGTAATAAATGAAATCCTCATTTAAAATCAGCATTTTGTCTGGTTATCTTTGTGTAATATTAATTTTTTTGATGATCTTCATCATTTAAGTGTGACAAATTTCCCCATCGTATGTGATGAATTTCCCCATCGTAAAAGAATTTCCCCATCGTGGGATAAATAAAGTCTTTAAAAAAAACAAACAAACAAACAAAAAAAAACTTAGGAAGGGGGAAAATATTGTTTCACAGCAGAAATGGTAGCACACATTGTGATTAAATACCCAAAATGTCTTATATCAAACAGTTGAGCAGAACAATAAAGGGTTTGGACAAATGTATTTTCTTAATTCCCACATGTGTATCAAAGTTGATAGATAATTTTGGAACCAACACTGATCAACTCCTCACTGAGTGTGTGTGCGGTCAGTGGAAAGATGGTAAGCAGTATTAACCTGCCAGGAGGAGGAGGACAATCAGGACTTATACTATACTGCACCGACTAGCCCCAGCAGTAACAACAACAGGACAGCGGAGGAAAGGTTCATTGGAGTCTCTGCCCCAGACATCTGAGAAGGTGGTTACAGTGATGATGGAGGGTCTGTGATGAATGGGCAGCAGCAGCAGCAGCAGCAGCAGCAGCAGCAGCAGAATCACTAACATTCCTTTAATCATTCTTCCCCCAAATTACAGTGCCACCAAAGAGGCAGTGTGCAGTGTGCTTCTGATGCATCAGCATCGTTCTCAGAGGATCAATTCATGATCGGTCTTTGAACATTATCTTCTCTTGTACATAACTGTGTAGCATGCCTTGTAAGGTAACTGTTGTACAGAACCCACATGTGAGCAATAAAACATGTTCAAATTTACCTGGTTTATTCATGAAATTTAAAAGTTTTGTCTTGGCTGTTCCATAACATTTACAAAGATTACTTCTGTACCTGATTAGTTATAATGCAAATTGTCCAACAAAGCAGGCAAATTACATAAAAAAACAGAATTGTATTAGTGATATTTTAGGTCTCCTTATTGTCTTAGTGAAAATGGAATGTGGCACTCAGTCCAAAAAGGGACAAATCTTGCACATCTGGTATGTAGTAAATGTTTAATGAAAGTCACTTTTGTTAATAAAAACTCTCCACTGTCTTTCAAAAGTAATTTTCACTACAATTCTAGCAGCACTGAGGTATATCTTAAAGGAGTCTTGTTGGGCTGTCAAAGTTTGAATCTGCGTATATGCCTTCATCAGCCAGTCTGACAAAGCACAGGTGGGGTCTCCAAGGAGAAAGTAGTTCACTAGCTCACTCTGCATGTCCTTCACTCCCTTCAGAAGAAAATTCAGAGGATTTATATTTAGTGCAGTGTCAAATCTGCTTTACATTTGGAAGGAGGTTGACTTTACTATCATGTGCACTCCCAGGGACCTTGCAGCTGATGTTCCAAAACCAGAAAATGTTAAATAGTAAAAAATGTTTACATTTACATTTACATTTAGTCATTTGGCAGATGCTTTTATCCAAAGCGAAGTCGAGGAGAAAAACTTTAAAGCAAAGCACTATCAGAAGAAGTGTGTCTATTTCATGAGATGTAAATGCAAAATTATAATTTTTTTATTATTTTTTTTATGAAAGTGCATTTTTATAGTGTAATTAAGTGCATAGAAAGTTATGGAAAAGTTCTGTCTTCAGCAGTTTCTTGAATATTGTGAGTGAGGTTGCTGACCGTGCAGAGTTTGGTAGCTCATTCCACCATTGTGGGACCACAGAGCTGAAGAGCTTTGCAATGGATTTTGTTTTGTGATGGGACCACCAGACGCCAGTAGAGCGCAGTGGGCGGGAGAGAATGTAGATCTGAATGAGGGAGTTGAGCCAGACAGGTGCAGTTGAGTGGACTACTCTATAGATGAGAGTCAGTGCTTTGAATCTGATGTGGGCTGCTACAGGAAGCCAGTGCAGAGATTTGGATGTGTGATAACGTGTGTCCTTTTTGGCTGAATAAAAAGGGTTGATTGTGCATGCACGTAATCCTGTCAAGAGAGCATTGCAGTAATCCAGATGGGACATGACCAGCACCTGCACAATCAGTTGGGTTGTATATTCAGAAAGGTAGGGTCTAATCTTTCCCATGTGGAGATGTGGTCTAAGAGAGGTTGAGCTAAAGATGTCTTTCCCTCATCCAAACGGAGATGTCAGACAGACAGGCAGTGATGCACAATGAGTCAGTTGAGTCATCCGGTGGAAAGGACAGGAAGAGCTGTGTGTCGTCAGCGTGGCAGAAATTATTTTTTGTCTTGCCAAACTGAAGAAGCATACAAAATATATTTTTCTCTACAGACCACATTATTACATAGTATATAAATGCTAGGCTATCTCTACCAAATAGTAGGAGGAGCAAAGTGAAGATATTAATGTTACATAAACTCCATCTCACACTTGCCAGTACTTATAAACAGTGACCAGTGATGTCCATTATTGTTGTTTAACAAATTCCACAACTTCCTAGTTTGTAGCTTTGATGACCTGCATTTCAAGAGGCAGACGTGTCACCTCATTGCTGCAAAGCTTCAAAATTCAATATTCGGGACATCTGAAAATGCTTTCTCCATTCGCTGTAAATTCTGTCTCTGCCACCAATCTCCGCTTTTTGTTCAAAAGCTGCAGTTTTTGATTTCACACAACCTTTCCAGACTGAAGTCTTGCACTGAGAATCTCTGCTTCAGCTTCCCAACAGGTCTCTCCTTAGCTGCTTTGATACCTTTCTCCACTGTGTACTTAGCTTGCCTGTAGAGGTCTTTGCTGCCCCCACTGGGGAGCTTCATTCTTTCATCCTTTCTGAGTTATGCATGGGAAGCAGAGCAATGTATCCTTGATGGTTGTTTTATGTGTGAAGCAGTGGTCAAAGGTACTTGACTCTGAGGTGGAACAAGGCTTAGGTTTGCTTTGTTAAAGTCTCCTTTTACAATGACCATACAACCTCATATTTTCTATTTTTCTATTGTTCTATTGTCCTTCCTACACGTGTGTAGAGGAATGTGCACTCCCATGAGAATGAATGAGCTGAATTCTCTCAGGGTGAAACCTGATGATGAATGACTCTAAGTCAGAAGAGCAGAATTTTTACAGTACTGTGACATTGTTGTGCCTTCTATCATTGATATGAAAACACACTACTCCTTCTTTCAATTTCCCAGTTTTCCTCTTTGTTACAAGTCTCTCTTTGTAGTTGGAATCCATCCAGCCACTTCATACTCTGTGGGGTAGACCCACACAGCCAAGTCTCTGCAAGACACAAGGCAGAAGAGAGGGGAAACGTCCTTTCTGGATTTGTAGAGGTGTCCTAGTTTGTCCATTTCCTTGTTAGTGCATATTTACAAGAAATATTCTAGGCAGTGCATGCACAGATCCGTCTTGTCGGAGGAGCACAAATAATTTCCTCACGTCCCACAAATATCCACAAAGTCCACTGATTTTATGTGTGATCCTATTGGGAAAATATGTTCACTAGAAAGAAGAAATAAACTATAAGAATACAGGTACTAAACACTACAGCTGCCATTTGGGGTCTGAATTTAAATCGAAGTGATTATGGTGCAAGAAAAATTTAGCTTGTAGGTGCCCAGTGGCCTAAAAAGACCTAGAAAACCTTATGCAACACAACCATTACATTTCAAAAAGCTCAGTGAGGGTTGATGAGGCCTCCATGACTGCTGTACTGACTGTACTGCATGGTACAGTAAAGCAATAAAACAGGAAAACTGGTACATTCATGTTCATATTCAACTGAAAGCAGGAGGAGCATGATTATTTACTCTGTGTAGAAGGACAATTGGTCAGCTGCTGGCAAAGCTCTTAATCTCATACAAATACATGCACACACACAAAACAACTACAATGTATCATTGTAGTGGAGATTGCCAGGGAGATTTGGATTATATTTTATTCATGATACCCTGAAGGCTTATTAACCAGCCATGGCCTAAAGCACTCAACCAGAACAGAGCTGAAGAGACTACAAGTCAGCTCGGCACTGTACAGTACACTGTAAGAGACATAATCCCAACTGGAAAACGGGAGGCAAGAGATGAGTAGAGAACAAGCCCAGTAGAGCATGAAACAATAAGCCATGAACTAAAGACCAACAAAGGCTGAACACTGGAGCCAATGGCTTAGTGTTACACAGCAGTTTTTGTATCCATGTGCTATATAGTCAATATTTGTCTTTGTCACTAACTGCAGGAGAGGTTAACAGATACTTTAAGAAAACGTCATATTTTGGCAATGTTTATACCCAGACCAGTCTACAAAAATGTGAGAGAGATAATGATAGTTTAGTTTGCTTTGTTTTTTTTGACACAGTGACAGTGCAAATATGCACCAACTACAGAAAAACATCACCCCTACAGAAATATTCACTAATTGGCTTCCAATATTTTGCTGGCCTGTATTGTCCATTAAATATCTGTCTTTGTATTGTATGTATTGTTGCCATCACATTTTTTCACATTTCTAATAGTGGAATAATCTACACCTATGTCGGTGTGAAGAATTGTAAAAAAGATGATAAGACTCTAGAGCTGCTACTGACTTCAGAGGTCCGTGGCCACCATGGGCCAGAAAGAATTTCAGAGGAGTGAATGTATTCACTTTGTCAGTAATATAACTATGATTTGTTCAGCTTTCCTTCAAACTGGAACATTTAGACCACTAAAATGAGGCATACGTAATGAGAACAGAGAGGATAAGATAAGAGAATCACTTACTAAAACCAGAACATGCTAAATATAGATGATCAGCACTTATGTATTACAACACTAGTTTGACTAAATAAGTGGACATATCCTTACTCCTCCTCAAAAGTGCTGGAGTAACAAAATGCTCTTTAACAGAAGACTGATACATTTTTCTCCGCTGGAAGGTCCAGTTGCCATCCAGCCAACATTTACCCATCATCAAGAACGCATGACTCTGAAAACAAGCAAATAGTCCAGCAGAGCAACAAACACACGGATGGAAACACCCTACTAACCACATCCAACATCTCATCTCATCATTCTCATTCTCTACTCTGATGAAAAACAACACACCCATAGTCCTCCTCTTTGCCACTTATACTCTGGACTACATTCCCTTGACTCTGCTACAACATTTGCATCCACACTAAGCCCCACCATTACACAAGTAATTAATACATCTCTGACATCAGGCCCCCAGTATGCACATAGCTCTACATGCTGTTACCTGTCATATTGTCTTGACTACCTCAATGCTCTACTAAACATGATTAGCAGCGTGTGCAATCAGAGCTGTCAACGTGATCCACAATGCAGTTGAAATTCAGCCAAAAATATGATTTTTCCCCCAATGCCTGTGTGGGTTTTTTCTACATAGTCTAAGTTTATTTAATATAATCTGAAGCTGTTTTTTGTACCCCAGTTGATTTATTGTGGATATAACTACATTGAAACATTTATATTTTTTCCAATTATTTGATCATTTTATTTACTAATTTAAAATATTACAGTTTAAATCTCCCTGTTGGGGAGAGATGTCGCACTCAAGCCACACTGACGTCTTCACATGGGGTTAAACCTGCTAAATGCTACTCTGGTGAGCCAGTCATACATCATACATCATCTCTCACAGGCCAGAGAGAGAGAGAGACAGAGACAGAGAGAGACAGAGAGAGAGAGCACGACTAAGTTCAAAAGTCTGTTGTGTGTGCTCTTTCTAAGCAGACTGAAGACGCTACCATAGCAAGAGGCTTCCAGACAGCTTTTTAAAGTCACCAGAGGACAGAGAAATTGAACTACTCATTGTATTTTTTCACCATATTGACACATTTTAAATGTGTCGTTTATGATGCACATTGGCAATTCCTATATGAACTTGCTGCGCAGAATTTCCTGTCAGACACTTATTAAACTTACAATTTAGTTGGACAGGTTCAGGGAGCGATGCAGCAACCAAGGCTACATCCCATGCAACTGGGACCCTTTAACCTAAGTAGTGAGGAACAAAGGAGATGAAATGAAGATCCTGGAAGCAGCTTTCAAGGAAATGAAGAAATGCATTGACTCCACCCTCCTCCTCACAATACCAGATCCTCAGCGTCAGTGTGTGATTCAGTTGGACACATCCAATGAGGGGCTGAAGCCATCCTTTTGCAACACCGTGTCCATGATAACAAATTATATCCCTGTGCATCTTCTTCATCATTTAATGACCATGATCCTGAAAGGTCAAAGCTGATGCTTGTCCCATCAGTTCTGAGCCACAGAGAACAAACTGGCATGTTAAAAAACTCATGCTTATGTCTTTTCCTCTTGCCATTGTGTTAATGCACACCTCAGTGCTCCAGACCAGCAAACTGTTGAAACTCTTGCTTTTATAGAGGACTGCACGGTTGCTGATGATCAATTAATCAAAGGATAATCTGATGATTAGCAGCACCTGGATGCAACTTACCCTCTTAAATCCTAAGGAAGCAGTAGGGGGACACTTAGTGTTGACTGCATGTTTTTTCTGTTTGGCTTCATTTTTGTTAAACAAATAATGGCACAGAAAATAAAAAGTTATATGTCGCTGTTTATCTGATGTAATATTAACATTATTAACTAATACTGCTACGATTAGATGATTTTTATTGTTTTTACACAAAATAGAATTAAAAGGTGGCACTCTTTTTCCAAGCCTTCATTTGCTACATATGGAAATCCTGAATCAGGGCCTGGTTTGCGTTTCTTTGTTCTTTGACCTGCTTCTTATACTCAGTCACAGTAAACACTACTCTGTTGGATGTTATTGTCAAAGGGACATTATTATACTGACACATTATTGTTATCTGTTGTCTTTAAGAGGATTTAGTTGTTAACATATACACCAATTAGGCATAACATTATGACCATCTGTACAATCTAATGCAATCTACATTTACAAAGTCAAAAATACATGTGCATTATAAGGTTATTGTGTGTGGTGGAGTTGTACATTATGTTAAAGGGTGTCTCTAATGTTATTGTCATTAACATGGATAGAGAAGCCAAAACATTGTAGCAGAATGTGTATAAGATGTATCAGAATGGGATTTGACAGAGAGGAGTAGTAATGGGAGTTAAGAATGAATATTTTAGTCCTTGGGCCTCATTTATTAAAGCATACAGACAGTGGGGATTTTCTAGTTGTCTGCATAAATTGGTCATTAAATGTAATCTGATCAACTTCATAAATATAAATAAACAACATTTCTAAGCTGATAAAAATCTGTCTTTATTGGACACAGCAATTAAAAACACAAAGTGGTGCTAAGCACCACAGTTTTTTACTAAATGCTTGAACCAACTTTGGCAACAATAACTTCAGGCAAGCACTTTCTGTAGCAACCACATAAAAATCTATTTTGTCAGACTGCTGTAGCTACTGCAGTACCCTGGAATGATAGAGACACAAATGCAGGGATGCTCGTCCTTGCATCTTAGACACAGAGTTTTAGAATAACAGGTATTGTGTGTGGCTTGCTTTTGTTACTGGCACCAAATCAACCTGTAACTCACCAAAACGCTCCAAACTTGTATTGTTTTTTCTTCCATTACTTCAAATTAATCATCATAAGTGGTAAACATGCATTTACGATGGTAGCTCAGTTGGTAGGGTAATCATCTTTGAAACCCAGAGGTTGGTGGTTTGATTCTTGGTTACATGTCCAAGACTTTCCATCCACATGTCAATTTAGACTAACAAAAGTAACATCTCTTGTAGTTGACAAAGTCAACCTTAAAAAATTAGATAAATAAATATGAAAGAGAACTAGATTAACATACTGTAGCATTAAATGTACTGTATATCCTGTAGTATCCTTAGAGCATGCATGTAGACATGTGTCTCAGCAGCTGCAGCTTTTATGCTTAGCAGGCTCTACTAGGAGAATCTTCTTTCTTCGCCTTATTTGACAGGACTTCCATCACACCAAATGCCAACATTTGCTCGAGGCTGTCATAGTCACTGAGACAAGGGGGAGAAAATTCACTGGAGAAATTTTACAGGGGGGGAAAACTATCCTCTCACATTCCAGTATCTGCTCTTATCACAGGAATTTCCCTCTATTACTCATTTTTTTTGTCAGGTCACTGTGACCTCTCACCTCTCTTCTCCTCAGCAGTGGTAATTTATTTCATAGATTATCCACCTATTAATGGTTCACTGGTATTTCCAGTCCCAAAATGGTCCATCCCTCTGCCTAACCCCTATTTACCACCAGGACTTTCTGCTTTGCTTTCTGGCTGCGACACAGTTTTGTACCATCCACTGCGTGGCATCATACCCCACAGGGAGTGTTTCAGAAGTAGAGCAGCTTGTGTTGGTTCTGAAGTTGGTTTTTCATGTAGTTATAGGCCTTCTTTTTTGTCTGTTTTGTGTTTACTGTTGTTATTTGATGCTTTGTTATGGTATTACCTATAAGGTCTACATATAGGACACAACAAGGACCAAACATTTCATTACATTACATGACATATATTATATTGCCAAATGTTTTTTTGACACCCCATCAAAATCATTAAATTAGTGCAGAAAGCACTAACATCAGTGCCTGACCTTACAAACGTGACTTTAGAGGAATGGTCAAAAATTCCCATAAAACACTCCTAAACCTTGTGGAAAGCCTTCCCAGAATAGTTGGAGCTGTTATAGCTGCAAAGGATGGGCCAGCTCCATATGAAACCCTATGGATTAAGAATGTGATGTTAAAGGCAGACATACCAAATGTTTGGGCAATATAGTGTATGTGGCTAGGCTACATTTCACATACAGTGCATGTTAACAGGAGGAAAACCACTGTTTCCCCTACTTGAAAGGCTACGGATGGAAACAGAAGGAAAAAAGGACAACCCAGTTGCTTGATTTAGCTTTTTTGGAAGAGTTTTAGAAGTGGTTGCTGTGGCTTCAGTGGAAAATTGGGGTAAGACATTCAGTTAAATGCACAAAATGAGAATTTAGCTCTGCAGGTGATGGTGTTCCTTACAGCTAGTGCACATTATTTAACCCTTTTAGTGGAACTGTTAGCATGAAGGGGCTGGCGAGGGTTGAAAATTGGAAGAGGCCCACAGGCCTGAGCAGAACCTGTTAAGTCCAGGTGTGAGGGTTCATAAATGTAATACTATAAGTACATACAGTATATGGTAAACTCAAGGGTCATGAGAAAAAACTGGTCACCACTAACCACAGTTTAAGTTCCCTAGCTTTATCAAAATGTCTTCAAGAACTAGAGTACAAGCTGCCCCAATGCCTACCCAAAAATGAAAGCTGGATTACTCATGTATTCGTTATATTACCTAGGTAATCCAAAAACTGTGTACATGTAGTACCTTTGTTTTATTCAACTATGCTTAAGAAAAGAATGTGCAGTGCATCCACATGTGCACTCATGATTTCCATCTACTCCCTTTTCATGAACTGACAAAAACACCAAAATCCTGGCAGCTACACTTTGGCTTGTGTTCTGTCTGTTTGTGTGATGGCAAATACAGTTTGCTATATTAGAAGAAGTTCTCAGATGACTCTGCAGTGGTTGGGTGTATCAGCGGTGGGGAGGAGACATAGGTCTGGTGGACAGTTTTGGGAAGTGGTGTGGGAACAACCATCCGACCTTGAATGTAAGCAAGACCAAGGAGATAGTTGTGGACTTTAGGAGGAAGAGAACTAGCCTTAACACTGTGTCCATTCATGGAGAGAAGCTGGAGATAGTGGAGAGGTACAAATACCTGGGAGTTTACCTGGACAACAGACTGGACTGGAAGTGCAACACAGAGGCTGTGTACAGAAAGGGACAGAGTAGACTCTACTTCCTGAGGAAGCTCAGGTTCTTTAATGTGTGCAACAAGATGCTGCAGATATTTTACCAGTCTGTTGTAGCCAGTGCAGCTGGAACCTTTAGAGCAGGTGGTGGAGAGGATGTTCAGCAAGCTGCTGAACATCATGGAGAACAGCCACATCCTCTCCATAGCTACTGGTCAAACAGCAGAGCAGTCTTAGTCAGAGACTTCTTCAGCTCCGCTGTGACAAGGAAAGGTACAGGAAGTCATTTGTGCCAACAGCCACCAGCCTGTACAATGACTCTCTGACAGAGAGTCAGAGTTTCCCTTAGTCTGCTACAGGTTTTACAGTTTAACTACATGTATCAAGACGCTTCTAGCTTTAACAGCGTGTACTGTTGTAATTATTGTGTGTGCCGTGTGTTATTCTTCCTACTATATTTTGTGTATTGTCAATGTGTAGCTTTTGTTGCTGAATGTTCTAATGTCTTTTCTGTCTTGTCTTGCCACTGTATCTTCTGTACCAGTGTCTGTATGTCAAGATCCGTGGAGAGACAAAATACCAGGCTTAATAGACCTTTTAGGTGAAAAAAGTCATGCATCTATAGTGCCATCATATATGTACCTAATCTCTGCATAAGAACAGTCATATAATTTTATATATAAGTTGATATATCTTCTCATCTCTGTGTTCAGTTACTCCCCAATACCTCTATAAGACATTTATTTCTACTGTCTCAATTACACGTTATTACTTGTTATGTTTTAATATTTTAAGATTGTGGGAACCCTGATTGTGGGTACAGTGTGCACAACAGTGCACTGTACATTACTGCACAGACACATTTATAATACATACACTTTATACTCACTTTAAGTTTTTGTAGTGATTCAACAGGTACCATGCTGTTGGCTTCAGCCACTGATTCAATACATTTTAGTAAAAATTTAGGATTTCAGCTTTTTTTTCTGGTATTAGAACAAAGCACTTTTCTAGCAGTTGTACTTCTGAACCTGCACCTCATATTCATCTTTTGATTTTAACCCCAAATGTTTTGTTATTGCGCAGCAAAAACTGTTGCCTTGTCATGCTAATATGGAGGGGGCAGTTTGTTGTTTGACAGTATCATCTCATAGCAACTAAAATATGATTAAACTTTTAGGCACTGCAAGGTCTAGGGTGAGGCTACAGAGACTGGATGTGATGTGATGTGATGAGACTAAATATTATGGTTTGTTTGATATAGTGTTAGTCAAATAGTGCTTTGAAGCATAATGCGTGACACTTTTATTTATTGATACTTGACTGAAACAAAGCTTGTTCCCTCAACACAAATGCTTTTGTTGCTTGATTTTTACTATATTTGTACACCCACACACCAACCAAAGCATCTCACACAACTTTCAGCACAAGTTTCTGTTGAAAGGAAACTAAATGTTGCAATGTATTATGTCAATAGTAATTATGTATTGTATCATCCTGCATGCGCTCACCTTCTCACACCAGCCTAAATAATTTTAAGTCTTTTATAATCCATCCTGAGTTGCTAGCTGTCAGTTTATAGAGTCCACTGTGTTCCCTGGCTCCGTAACAAGCACAGGATGAGGTCTAGGTAATGATAGATAGAAGGACATTTTATGTCTATGAAAATGGTATTTTGCTATCCAAACCTACAATGTACTGTGAAATTATTATATTTGCCATGAAAGTAAGCTGTAAGGTTTGATGGTTAGTAATAGAATTTTTCACTTTTCCACAAATTACACACATATATATATATATTTCCAAATGAACAAGCCTGTGCATTTGTCTTTTTTTTTTCAAGGTGAACATGGTGTTTATAGCCCAGACTTCACCAAGCCCATGTGTTAGAATGAGTTAAAATGGAGCAAGGGCCATGAATGACAGTCAGGCTTGCTGAATGCTGGGGGTGGGTTTTTGGAGACTACATTACTACATAACATATTTGATGGACTAAGGAGAACTAAGGAGAGACAATGAGAATATAGGAGGGGAAAAGGTAAAAAGATAGAGCAGAGAGAAAAGAGTAGAAATGTAAGACAATAGAGTAGTACGCACCTCCACATACACATACAGTATGCATACATACAGTATGCTTTAATGGTCGAGCTAGCTTACAAAAGCACTAGCATGGGTTCTCTCCTCTTGGGAGATGAATTGGAGCTGATAAATTTAGCAAAAACACAACTTCCCTCAGGCCACACACACATGCACGTGACATCCAAGTTTTGCAGCCCTACTTATACTGTGACAGACACCAGGAACAAGCTAAGCTGGCGTGTGTGAGGCACAGAAAAAAGAAAAGACAGCAGAATACAGCAGAGACAGAAGCTAAGAGGGTGGATGGGCCATAAACAAATGGAGAAAGTTGGAGATTGGGAGAGACAGAGGTAAAAAGAAAGAAAGGCACGTAAATAAGAATTAATAATAAAGGAGACAAAGCAAAAGGGACATAGAGGAATGCGAGAATACAGCAAATTAGTTTCAGGCTGGTCAAAGTGATGCCCCTATTTCACTAAGGAACACTGGCTCAGCAGTGACTTCTGTGGGCATTTTTTATAGAAAGGTTAATTATCATCTTAATAATAATCATCTTAAGTAGGTCACAAAAGGTTTGAGCTTATTGATCCCCCTCTGAGAGTCATAAGTCGATTAAATCTGAACATGTACAAAATGTATCCTTTAACTATACCCAGCCGTCCATCCATTCATTTTCTTTATTGCTTGTCATGTTTAGAGGGACAGAGCTGATGCCACCCAAGAGGTGAGAGTCAGGCTACATTATGGCTAGGTTGCCAGTCTGCTACTGGGTTGATTCTGAGTACAGTCCAGCAAATACAATGCAGTTTACTTATATAGTGCCAATTCACAATTCATCACAAGTCATCAAGACGTTGCAGAATTTATTAATACAACTATATAATGTAGCAAACCCAACAAATCCCTACATTGGCAAGCACTAGGTGGCAGTGGAGAGGAAAAACTCTTTTTAAGAAGAGAAGAAACCTCCTGCAGAACCAGGCTAAAGGTGGGTGGCCATCTGCCTAAACCGGTTGGGGTAAATGTAAAGAAAGAGAGAAAAGAACTAAAGGTCACAAAATAATAACAACAACAAGCGACAACAAAACACTTTTGGATGGTTGGATGGGCCAACAGTTGAACACTGGGAACACACAGCTTCAGGCCTGAGGATACCTGCAGAAAAAGAGAGAGAGAAAGAGAGAGACAGAAAAAAGCACAACTATGGGAAAGAGAATACAAAAAGTTAACATACAACAATGGTGTATGAATAGATGGAGAAGGAGGAGGCTCTTAAAGCTAAAAGCTCTGCCTCCTATTCTACATTTTGAAACTCTAGGAACCACAAGAACACTTACTCTGAGAGCAAAGTTTTCAGATGGGATGCTATGGTACTATGAGGTCTTTCAGATATGAACAAGCTTAATCATTAAGTGCTTTATATGTGAGAGGGATTTAAAATTATATTTTAGATTTTACAGGGAGCCAATGGAAGGAAGCTAATGTAAGAGAAATATGATCTCTCTTACTAATTCCAGTCAGAACTCTGGCTGCAGCATTTTGGATCAGCTGGAGGCTTTTAAAGAAACTACTGGAACATCCTATTATAAAGGGGGATTACAGTGGTCCAGTCTAGAAGTAACAAATGCATCACTTTGAGAAAGGATGCTTTTAATTATAGCGATATTCTTCATGTGGATGACAACAGTTCTTGAGATTTCTTATGAGTTAAAGGAGATCCTGGTCAAGGATAACTCCAAGATCCCTCACAGTAATGCTAGACATTAGACATTGTACCTCTGAGGTTTTTGGGCCAGAATAGAATACCCTCTGTCTTTAAGAAGTAGAAAATTGCAGGACATATAGGTTAGTCTTTTAAACATTCTTGAAGTTTAACTATTTCATTATGTTTCATTTGGTTTCAGGGCTAAATATAACTGAGTGACATCTGCATTAAAATGGATGTGTTTCCATATATTGCTGCCTAAAGGAGACATGTATAAAGTGAAAAGTATTAGTGCTAGCACAGAACCCTGTGGGACTCCATAACAAAATTTTATATTCATGGAAGACTCATAAATACGAATTAACATGAAAAAATTTGAATTTAGCTGACAAATAAGATTTCAATCAACCTAGTGCCACAAGACAAGTATAGAGAGAAAACCGTTGTCTGACGCTAATAGAAGATCATTAGTAACTTTAACCAGAGCTGTTTCTGTACTATGATGTACTGGAAAGTTATTCCTGAGCAGGTGATCACATAAATGCTTAGAAACTAAATTTTTGAGGATTTTAGAGAGAAAGAGCCAAAGTGTCTCCAACTGGCTAAAAATCCTTAAATCAAGAGTTGGGTTTTTAAGCAAGGCTTTAACTACAGCAAGTTTTAAGGCCTGTGGTCCATAGCCTGTTAATGAAGATGAGTTGATATGATCTAACATGGACATGCTGATTAAAGGTCAAACGTCTTTGAGCAGTCTAGTCGGGATGGGGTCTAAGAGACAGGTTGATGGTTTAGATGAGTTAATGAGGGAGACTAGGTCAGCATGAGTGGAAGGTCTAAGTAAGACTGTCTACAGTGATAATTCCCACTAAGTCTGCCAGAAACCTGAGGGTCATCATTGATGACCAACTGAGCTTTTCAGACCACATCTCCTCTGTCTCTAGGGCATGCAGATTTGCCCTCTACAACATCAGAAAGATCAGACCATACCTTTCTGATTATACAACCCAATTCATTGTGCAAATGCTGGTCATATCTCGTCTCGATTACTGCAATGCCCTGTTGACGGGATTACCACAATGTACATCCAACGGTTTACAGCAAGTATACCCCTAGCCTGACTGCTACTAAATTAGTTAAGATTAATTCAATTCAATTCAATTCAACTTTATTTATATAGCGCCAAATCACAACAAAAGTCATCTCAAGGCACTTTACAATGTAAGGTTTAAGACCTTACGATACAACTAAATGATAAGGAAAACCCAACAAATCCCCCTTTGAGCAAGTACTAGGCAACAGTGGAGAGGAAAAACTCCCTTTTTAAGAAAGGAAGAAACCTCCAGCAGAACCAGGCTCAAGGTGGGCGGCCATCTGCC
>OMLM01003664.1:6355-66765 GCA_900302695.1 Helostoma temminkii
CAATTAAGTTTCATCAAGATTGTTATAGCACTGTGTGTCAGCATACTATGGATTTTCTTAAAGATATAGCAGGATTGGAACAATTGTTTTTCTGTATTTGTGAAGAATTGCATAGTCACAAGAGAAAAGAAGCACATACACAGCTTTTTAAATTTAATTTAAGCACTGAGTTGCACCCATGGTTGATTAAGTTGAGTCAAAAGTACTTGTAGTCATGCAACACAGTGGCACGTCAGATTGTTTTGATTTGTTTTGTAGTTTAGGAGAACAATTGCACTTTAATCAAGTGGATTATAATCTGTGGGAGTCAGTTTTATGGGAAATGAGATCTACATGATAATCAGTTACTCAGCAGGCACAAATCAACTGAGCAAGTCTAGTTGCCCTTTCAACCTGACTTTCTACAGCTCATGTATGCATTTCTAACGTCTCTTAAGAAGTGACAAAAGTGACTGAGCTGATTCAAATGAGATGCAATAATGAAGTTACATTAGTTTCTGCTTTCACTGTCTGTACAGTAGAAATGCAAAACATGAATATTGTCCTCCACACAATCGAGTCAGTCTTGAATTTCTGCACATCTCACAACAGCGACAACACTATAGGCTCATGAGACTCTGTGAATGACGTTATACAACTACAGTATATAGGAGTTTGAATTGAAATGAAATAGAGGTACAAGCCACACAGATCCATCTGGCTTTTATCAAGTTGTGCTGCAAGTGTACAGACCTTGGCTACTGTTATTATATTACAAGGTCATCAGGAAAAACCACCAAAGCCACTTAAGCTCAAGTCACTGCCTCATGCTCTTAAATTATAATAACACTTTAAAACCCAAGCTTATCAGCCAGTACTGTTTACCATAAAGACATTGCAGTAAGTTAGAGTTTTGTTGAAACGAGTGGGTCCACAGAGTCCCTGTAATGCAGTTACCCAAAGAAAGCCATGGACCTGACATAATCACTGTCACTGCCACTATGAGAAATCAAGCTAACTCATTGTTAGAGATGCGAAAGGTCTCCAGTAACCAAAAAACCAAATGGCACTATTGACTTTACCGCTTATATTTTTAACCAAAGAAAAAACAAAAGCTCCTACAGGACTCCAGAGTCAATCACAGATATCTGGCTTGTCAGTCCTGCACATTGTACAGACACCATCCCTTCTGACCACCTACTTGAGACTTCAAGGACAGCAAGTCATTCATTCAAAAGATATAATGACAAAATGTAATCACGATTGCACTTTAGTTCATGTTCTTTTAGTCCATCAGGCTCCTACAGAGAGAAAGGTTTGCCCAGAGATTGATGCAACATTAACAAATTACTTTTTTCTGTAGAATCAACATGACATTGACATTTTAAGTTTGTTTGTTTGTTTGTTAGTTTTTGGTATAGATTGGTCCTGGTATTCCAGTCAACTTCAGATAACTTGAACTTGAACTTTGCAGCATCGGCATATCTGTGAACATGCTGATGTTAATATATACATATATATCAAAACACCACAAAAGTTTCTCAGTCTTTCATTAGAATTAGAAACCAGAAGTGATGCATTTGTGGTATACTGTTGCATAATATGGGTTTTTTTTAAAATTACAGATAACTGCAATTAATCCGTTGTCAAGTTAGTGGTGAATAGAAGTCAAAAGTTGAGACTATGTAGGAAAAAAACAAGTCTATAAAGACATCTGTTTGTCAGCAGGACAGTTGTGAGGATTAGCCACAGTCTTCCAACATTTCAATATCTTTCTTTTCACACTGTGTTATTTTGATCTTCATCACTAGAAGCTAGAGACCCTAACAAGCGCACACTACATGCAGACAAGCTGTAACTCCCTTAGGCTCAGCCGCCATCAATGTGTCTAAAATATTCTACGCTGCATAAAAAAATGTCGAGAAATGAAACAAAACAAAAGCCAAATCTTACAGCGAATAAAAAGCTCTCACACTCAGTACTTTTCCTTTGCCAGAGGATACAAATAACTTCAAAGATCTGTCAGAGAAAAGGCAAAAAAACTTTCTCTTAAAAGTACTACCCTTTTTCCTTTCCCACTTTCCACGAATAAGGGCAGTGCTGAATGTGGGACAAGGGTTTGGTGATTCCTCCATTCATAGTTATAGATGTTATAATGTTACTGATGAATTGACTGCAAAAACAAGAAAGAATCTTCACAAGACAATCTGCAACTGCAATATAAAGCCACTTTGACTTTGCATTTCCTTGCCAATCTTGGGTTTCCAGCAGCCAGGATAATTATTTTTTTGCATACTGTATAATAACATCCATCAAAGACCTCTGCTCTGAATGCGTGCATTTGCATTATGTGCTGTGCATTGTGTTTTTAAATTATAAGCCACAGAGAGAATTATATAGGCCCAGTAAAATGACTGATTAATATACAAGGAGTCCATGCAAAAGTCCATATGTTCCCGTAATGACAGTTTTATTAAAACCTTTGTGTATTTGCTGAGACTTAAAAGCAAATAAATATGCAAACACAGCACATGCAGAAAAAGGTCTTTACATAACATTAAATATTTAGATGCTTTGCATTAAACAGTTATAGACTGCGTAAACAATGGCCTCTGCACATACTTATAATCTCATTCCACGCATTTAATTCATTATTTTAATAAGTCTTTTTTACTAATACATAAACTTAGCATGCTATCGCCTGCCTGCGTATGTTCTCTTTATCTGTCCCACTTCTGATCTGCAGATGTTGACTTCATCATCCTCATTACTAATACAGGAAGGTTACATGGCTCTCTGAAAGAGTCAAACTTCAAAACGGCTTCAGATCAAGCAAAAGCGACAGCACTGTCATCATTATTATAGCGTGACCATGTACAGTATTAGCTCTTTTTACCGATGATCTCACCTTTAAAATCACATTCCCTTCTGTTTTATCCTTAAGATTTTCTCACTCATAATCCAGAAAAGCCTGATTTAATTTGAATTTGTTCTATTTAATTCTATCATTTATTCTAAAGAGACCTTTTGCCCAAATGCATTGATTAAATGTCAGAATATAATGACAGATTTGAGCAATAAGACTTTTACATTAAGATGGATGTATCTTTCCCTCCCGGGTGCTTGGCAACAACAATGTAAAACTGTTAAAAGTATTTTAGACTCTACAGGGAGTGTATCTTCTGGAAGGCTGTAACATGAGTTAATTGGCAATTAGGTTGTAAGAAACCATAGTGGTTCGAAAGCAAAGAGGGTATAGTGCTAATGAGCAACGATTACTTATTTAAAGATGGCTCTGAAATGGCCCTACTTGGTTTTGTATCAAATTGTCACACTTAAGTACTGCACGACATTAGGATTCTGTACATGCTGTATTTTTTTTTAAAATCAGTATGAATCCAAGCATAAATCATTTTTAAAGTCACTATCATAGCAGCAGTAATACTCACAACACTAAGATGTGTTTTAAACATGCTTCTCCCCTCCTCCCTTGATTGACCTACTTTTCAAGATGCTAATAAGTCAGCAAGGAGACATTTGGTGTAGCCCTGTCGGATTTGCTCACCGTGGGCCTGCATCACACTCTTGTCAGCTTATATATTATTGGTGAGGTCTCTTTATATCAGGGTGTATGGGGTTTGCAATAAAATGGAAATGTGGCAAAGTATGTCTTAAAAAGTGAATCAAAATATTTTTTGGCAACGCTGTCCTCGTCACGTTTCATTGTACGAAGAATTGTTTCATTTGCTGCAAGTAGCAGGCCCGATTGGTTTCAATCAATGTAAGCATTTCATGGTTAAAATGAAAATTTGCTGGGATTTGACTGGAAAGCCATGCAACCAAGTCACTTCTAAATAGCATGTCTAAAAATACCCTGCCTATCACACGCCAGGGCTTGTGTGGAGAGGCTTTGTAGGCGAGTGAGAATAAGCTAGTTAAACTCAGATATCTGTGGTCATCGGATTGCTCAGCCAGCCATTGTGAGGGAAGTTCATGCTCATCAGAGTGGTTTCTGAAACCTGCTCAGAGGTTCGCTTTCTAACCGACACCAGGCCAAGAGCAAAATAATGAAGTCCAGCAGCCACATTACACTGAAATAATACACTCCTACACAGCAAAACCTTCAATTTATATGTCAAATGCCTTGTATGCTATGACGTGAATGTATTTAAATATGAAGTAATGTGTGTAGTACAAAGACTATTAGAGAAGATTAGGTTCTGAATCTGTAATGAGGTTATTTGCAAAGCATCTCTAAATCATATGGAAGGAGATGTAATGTGTAACAGAAAAGCTGGAAGGAAAACGCATGGCAAGTACAGGCGGCATATTACCAGCATGCGATTCACACAATGGCAGGTGGTACTTTGTCAGCTGTGAATGTGTGAACAAAAGCACAATTATAACTTTCTCACATCACCTGCTCCAAATTAGCTGTGCAGCTCCTTGGATCCAGCCTCAGCTTCGGACACAGAGAGGAGGCGTCAGCTTGGATATAATTTCTTCATAGTGAAACATTTAAAACTGGACATTTCATCTTTTTCTATTGTTCAGTTGTGACTCTTTAGAAACAGAAAAACCACATAAACAAAAATGTGCATTTGATTCATACTTATTATTATACATTTTAGAAAATATGGTAGTATGTTGATTAGCTTAGCTTAGAATAAAGAATGGAAAAAGGGGAAAATGCTAACCTGGCTCTATGAACAGCAACAGATAAACAAACAAACACTTGAGCAAACTAAATAAAACCAAAGTGGAAGAACAGCATGTTTTTGGTTTAACACAGTTTCTTATCTTTATGATTGACTAAGCTAATCATCTCTGGGCAGTAGCAACATTTAAGTATTGTATTGTATGTTCTCTCATTTGTTTTGATTATACTTCAGCTCCTCAGTTTAGGCCCAGCTTCTCTAAAACCTGAATCTTTTTTGAATCATTATTTTGTTTTGTTGACAGGATAATTAAAGTGTTTTGAATCATTAGTAATATGTGCTTTGGAGAGGTCTCCTGATTCTGTCCTCCACCAAAAAAAATGTTTCATTTAAAGCCAAGTAACTGATGGGTCAGCCTCTTTTGTCACCATGGTGACTGAGTTATCTTGAACCCCATGGTGGTACCTACTCACAGTTGTTTTCTTCACTCTCAGCAAGTGGCAGCGAACAATCACAATGAATGACAGGGAGTGTTGCCTTTTATGTTCCCCAAAAATCATAGAACCAAGAACCAAGTCAGGAGGCTGAGGTTCTCAACAAGTCACAAAAGATGTGACCGCTGTTGATAAGCGGTAGAAGATGATGATGATGATTTTTGTTTCCTCCTATCTCCTCCCATCTCCTTAATGTTGTTCATAGCCAAAGCAGACAGACAGAATCAAATGTGTTGTTAACACAGTGGGACATTTAAAGAGGGTGATCAGGGGGCAGTAAGGCTAAAGATATATTTGCAACATGTGGTTGGACATGCAACATGGCGTCTAACTCTTGCCATTGTCAATTTGGAGCGTTGCTTGTACAATTTGTCCATTTTTAAGGTGACACACACGGCGCATGCAATCCAGCGTGAATCTGGTACAGGGCAGAGATTGATTTAAAGGCATCACATACCATTTACACAATTTCTTCTCCATACAATCATTAAGAATATTATCATTTCCTCATTTGAAGACTTCATGTCTTTCCTTTCACGTTATAAAAAAAATTAAAGTTTTCCACGTGTTCTTCTGCTTCTTATTCTGCTAAATATAAAAAGTGAGGATTGGGTCATTGTCTGCCCCGATGTTGCTGACCTTTTTAAACCCTGCAGACAGATACAAACTACACAAGTGACAGTGATGCAGATGACGTGGCCAAAAACTTTATATGTCAGTCTACATGAAGTATACCTCTACATTAATCTGTTGAATTGAAAGTCCACCTCTGCAAACTGAAGAAGGTGGAATAGCCTCTAGAGAGTCATTCACACCAGACATCCTGAGAATGTGGCTCAGCTGAAGCAGTTCTATAAGTAAGAATAGTCCAAAGTTCCTTCTGAACTTGTGCAAGTCTAATCCACCAATATGGTAGATATTTGGTTGAAATTATTGAAGGTGGTTTAACTTTAGTAACTTCATAATTTTATCAGCTTAGAAATAACTTTTCTATTGTTGCTGAAAACAATCATGGGCTAGAAGACAGTAAAGTGTGAATTTACTTTGGGTAATTGGCACAAATCTGACCACTGGAATATAGTGTACATTTAAATTGGGTTGCATCAGCCTAATGGAAATCTAGTTTTTATGAGGAATAGAATAAAAGTTTATACTGTCATTAAATGATAAAATACATGTAGCTAGTAAAAATAACGTGATAAAATCTCACTGTTTCCCAGTGTTGAAATATTTTGAAACAATAACAATTTTAATGGAATGGGAAATATCACATCAGATCAGTGTTAACCAAGAGCTTCCCCCTGATTTCCAAATCTTAAAATAAACATGAAGCATATGCCACAGTTGCAGCAGTTTGGCAAGACACACAGTGCCAAAAGCAATGGAAACATTTCATTGTTTTTCTCCCACGTATGTGAACATGTTTGAGGCAATAAAAGAGGTTTTGACTTTGTAAATGGAAATATTGGAATTACATGCAATGGCAAGTTCTGATGCATTACTGAACTCCTTCTGCTCTCAGGCATCTCTACATCACAAGTAAGCACATTGGTAAGGATTTTACACTGTACATCAAGAAGCAAGGTGATTTAATTCTAGATTTGAATATGTTCATAAGCTGCTCATCAATGTCAGTAATTATAATTTACTTCCTAGACCCCTCCCACTCCCCCAAAATTTAAAAGCCTGTCTTCATCCATCCAGTATTTAATTTACTTCCATGCTCTAAATACATTCACTCAGCCTCCCCCTTTCTGCTTTTTTACAAACTCTCACTAACACACATACCATCCTGTTTCTGTTCATACACTCACACATTCACCTAGCCACACTGCTGCAGCCCTTCCCTTTTGCCAGCTACACGTACACCCACAAGCAGCCATTCAGCAATTAACTTTATAAGCACTGTTGCTACACTCACTTGTTGCCAGATCCAGTCACTCTCCTGTCCAGAAATTTAGTTTAAGCCCGTTGTCCTCGTTGATGTTTACTTTTTCTCCCTTGTGCCTCTTAGCCCAGGTTGGCAGTTAGTTTGCTTTAGGTTTTGGTATTTGCTTGCCCTTGCTGGTGTTCCTCCTCGCTGAGTGATTTTCTGTTTTATATCTGTTGTAAAATCACTGATTTGGTTCTGAACACATTATGTAAAAAAATATTGCTGAAAAAGTGTGATTTAAAGTGTGAACTATGTAGAACTGAACTGTGGAGTTAGACCAGTTTTCATCAGTTTTTCATCAGCAGCTGTTTTCATCATTTATTTGGTCAAGATATTTTTAGTGGGCAGAAAGGAAGCTGCAATGAACTGAAGTAAACGAGTCCCAATGATATTACTCCCCTTTGCAGTCGTGTAACTTACCTAGTATGTTAATGTTGTTTATACAAATTTTTATTGTGGCATTTAAAAAAAGAAAAACTTCCCATGAGCCATAGGTGTCCATTGGCTAAACATCACAGCTCCAGAGAAGCCCATTGGTGTGTCAACAGGTGGAAGAGCTCAGTCATGTCTGGCATGACAGCAGGAGCAGAGTGGACTGAAAGCTGCAGATATTTGCAGACAACAGAGATCATAGCTGAACTAATGACTTTAAAAGGGGGCACTGGTGAGTTTTATGAATGTGAAAAAAAACATGTTACGATGTTAAGTATTGGCTCTGTCTCTCTCAGTGGTCTCACCTCACAAAGCCCCGACATTTCAGTGCACAAGATAGTGGACAGTCTGATCAATTTAGTTAATGCTGCACTTTAAAATAAAAAGGATAAAAACCTCAAAGGCAGCACAATGTGTAGAGACATCCGAATAACTTTACTCTAACAAGCTGCAACAGTTTTGAAATGTGCACTTATGATTATGAGTTAAAGCTACTGATGTATTTATCAAAGCAGTATTAAAGTACCCATAAGCTCCCTGAAATTGCTGCCCCCTGCTTCCTTAAGTGTGGTGTCTGCACAGCCAACAACTCCTTAAACTGTCCCACAGACTCTCTGAATTAGGTCCATGTTACAGCTGCAGCTCCTGCATCCAGCAGTGAAACTCTCCATGCTGTCTCCTTCTTGCCAGTCATTATTGCTTTTTGCAAAATCTTTTTATGTAGTGCGACCTTTTAACCTATATTTGCATTTTGGTATTGCGTTGGATGTGAATATTTGTGGTGCATTTAATGTATGTATTTTGTATTGTTTATTTGCATCTCTCTTTGGTTAATTTTGTACACTTGCGTATTTATTTAATTATCCAGATTTGGCCGCATGTTTAGTTTGACAAAAGATTCTATCACATGTCGTCAAACCACCAATCCAGCCCTGGACACCCTGCCAAAACAAACCTGCCCTTTTCTATTCCAGTGTAAATTTTTCTAGATCCATCACCACTGAACTAACACCCAGTGATGTTGAGCATTTTTTACAGTTGGTCGTCCTCTGTCACTTCAATTAGAAAACATTGTTTTATTTAAAGTTAAGGGACAATGAAGTGCCACCTTCATTTTCAGTGGTGTATTTCAGAACCCCAGTATACCTTGGGGAGGATCACCCTCAGACAGAATAGGTTCCCTCTGCTATCAAGACATCAAATTCCCCTCTTAGTGGGACTTGATAAAACGATATCAGTGCAAGCTGATGCAACTCACCAGGGAATTGTGAAACTATGCTCAGCTTCATCTGCTCAATGAAAATTTCATCTGCTGGAGTCCTTTCCAAGCCACGATGGGACAAGTCTGAACAGCACCAGATAACATAACATACAGCAACCGCAAACACAGCACAATCAAATTACATAAACAAATTACATGAAAAGTTAACAATACTAAGGATATTATTTTGAAATATGATTTCAAAATATCAAGTTCAATGTAAGCTTGTGACTCAAGATATCTCACAGGCTGTGGGCAGTAGGTTGTCACTGCTAGTCTGAGAGAAGGTGGCTGATAAATTATCAAATACATCTGTGTGCTGCAAAGTACAGCGTGCAACTATCCCCATCTCCTACACCCCAGCACTCCTCAAAGTAAGGTCAGAAACCCTTGGAGTCCTAGATTTCCCAACATTTTTTATCTAGCACAGCACTATATTTTATTAAGAAGGACAGAATTTTAGTTTCCACTCCACAAACTGTTACTACATTACTTGAAAGTGCTGTTTTAGGCTCAATTAAAGCTAAAACTGGCATTTTTTTAACCCAAGATTTGTATTCTCGTGTCAACCTCAGTGGTGCTGACTAGGCTGTGACTTGTTCAGTGTTCCCATTTCTCAATGTTAAGATCTACATACAGCTGTCATTTTTTCTCCCCCAAACACTATACATTTTTCAGCAATCAAATATGATCTGTCTTCCTCCCACTCTCTAAAGGTGGACTGAGCTGTTGAAATATAAATGTGCCCTTCACTTGCCCCCTCTTTGGTCCTCATTTTAGACATCCAGCTATAGCAGCCAGGATTATGAGACAGTCTCCTGTAGGAAGTAGTCAGTCAATGGGGATGTTAGACACACACCTCCATTATGAATGGGGATTTTGGATTCACATGTACCTCCCAGGCATATGTGACCCTTTCACTGTAACACAGCTTTGTCTTTTTCAGACATTATGTCCCACCTGTGTGGTGATGAGTCTTTTTTTAGTCTTACGAACTTAAGCAGGAGATAACAAAGGGAGAGGCAATGAAAGAGGTGTCAGTGTTCTTATATTAATGTGTGTGAGTTTGAGGATTTGAGGATTTAAACCAAGGTGGAGTTTTGGATGCAGAAAGAAATCAATAATTTTTAAGATAAGCATAAAATGTTGAGATATCTATAACGGGCAAAGAATACCACCTAAACACAGCTTTATATTGAGCTGTGTGTGTGCTGTACTCATGGTTCACACATTCTTATGCAGCACAGCTACGTTAAATGACAAATAAATGAGTTGAAGACAGTAATGAATGTGTCAAGGTGTGGGTGAAAGTCTTCACACTTTCCCCTCAGAGAGTGGGGTCACTGCAGATCAATGCAAGGTTACTTTCATTATCCCCATCATATGACACATTTGTATCCTGATGGGAGTGGTTTCTTCCAGGTAGGTTATTCTCCTGTTCACAGTTCACAAGTGCTCAATGAATTATGTTAATCACATGTCTACAGTCACGTGCCTCCTCTTATACTTATATAATATATAGTGTATTTTTTATGTAAAGACATAATAAAAATGATCTGATTGTAGTGGGTCTTAGTAGTAACTAAATATAACCTCAGGTAAACAGTAACATATAACTTTCAACAAGACATTATTAATTTATTTCAAAAATTAAGTTAAAAAAGAAAAAAGATAGAGGCAAAAGAAAGTACCCCTCATGATTCAGTAGCTTATATTTCTTACATCATTAAGGAGGAGTTATGGCCCATTCTTCTATATAATATTGCCTCAGGTCATTGAGATTTTTGGACAGTCACTTATGCACAGCTCTCTCAAGGTCACCACAGCATTTAAAATGGGTTGATGTCTGGACTTTGACTATAGGCCTATTCAAAACCTTGACTGTTTTATTTTTCAGCCATTCTAATGTAGATTTACTGGTGTGCTTCAGGTCATTGGTTCATGACCCAATTTCAACCAAGCTCTAGCTGTTGGACAGATGGCTTCACATCTACATTTGATTACTCTGGTATAGAGAGGAGTTCTTGGTCAACCCAATGACTGCAAGGTGCCCAGGTTCTGTGGCTTCAAGACAAGCTTAAATCATCACCATCCTCCACCACCATGCTTCACCATGCTTTGTATGAGGTGTTTCTGCTGAAATGCTTTGCTTGCTTTTTGTCAAACATGGCACTGAGCATTAAGGCCGAACAACTCCACCTGGTTCTCATCTGTCTATAGGATGTAGTTGCAGAAGTCTTGTGATTTCTTTAGATTATTATTTTCATATTTTTGTGTACTTTTATTTTTAAGGTTTTCTGTTGGAAACCCTTTCAAACAAACTGTACGTGTTCAGTCTTCTAATTGTGGTGTCATGAAATTTACCTTAAACATGTTCAGTGAGGTCTGTAAGTCTGAGATGTAGCGCTGTTTGTATTTCTCTGAGCAATTTACGGTCTGACCTTGGGGTGAATGTGCTAGGAAGATGCTGGGAAGATTGGCAGCTGCCATTAATGCATTCCTCTTGTTAATAATCCTTTTCACTGTAGAATGTTGAAATCCAAATAGTTTGGAAATGGTTTTTAACCCTTTTCAGATAGATCTGCACCAACAATGGCTTTTTTCACACTGGACAATATGTTGTTACAACCACAGCATCCCAGGTTGAACAGTATTGGAATGGCCACACTTTCAAGCGGAGGTGAAAAGCCTGCTATGATATGCAGTGGCAAGACCAGATCATTTTCTAAATATAGGGTGCATTTACTGGAAGACACTTGTGCTGTTGTAATCAATTGTCCACACAAAACATCACTTCAAAAGTGGAAAGATGTGCGGGAGGAAGGATATCACATGTTGTTCAACCATCCAATCACCAGTTTAGAACGGCTTGTTGAATGGTTGGACAACTACAGAACCTCCATTCCCACACATCTCACTAGTGGGACTATGTGCAACAATTTCTTTTCAAAACAGATACCCACTTAGTCAGGTCTGTAGAGGAGAAATTATTAGCTGGGGCTGAATTTGTCTCACTTATTGCTTTTGTTAAATTTAGCTATTTAACCATGTATAGCATTTTTCATATCTTTCTAAAGAGCCTCTTTCTGAGTATACTGAAATCTATAACATGACTTTACTACACCAAACTTTCAAGCAATTGGATAACTTGTCTCACAAACACTAAATGTTTTAGTCTAAAAACACTACATTTCCCATAATACAACTCAAGAATCTTTAATTAAAAGTCCCCCAAACCTCCATATGGTGTAATGTAATGCAGACTTTAAGTAGACGGACTGATGACATCACTGGGGTGGCCTCATCTTATGATGAGTAAACTGAACTTTATGTGTAAAATCTATGTAATGCACATTTTATTTCTATTATGTTGCTATAATATTTCTACAATAAATTGCAATGATATTATATTTTGTGATGATGTTATGGTTTACTGTTTGTCTGATTTGTTTGTATGATGGTAAATGTAGGGCCTAATGTTTTTACTTCTAATAATTAATGGTAATTATTAATATTTCAGTAATTACCTGTATTATAGTATAGTAAAAAAAACAGTCTATAAGATTTGTTATTCATCTGGAAAAATATTAATCACCTGGCCATAGATATATTCTTTACTAAACCCACAGAGGTATAAGTGACACTGTAAGGAGCTTTTCCCGCAGAAAATATGAGGATTATTGTGTTAAAGCCTGAGCTGCATCTCTGCTAAGGCTGAGGATTGCAGAGTATCAGTGAGGAGAGCACCTTGTCCTGATCATCTGACGGCAGCCGGGCTCCTCCCCGCTCCCTTCAGTCTGCTACGCAAAGCAGCGGCTTGGGCACAACTCTACTCGCGTTTCTAAATACAGGCTCGTCTGCGTGAGCCAGAGACGGAGTCGAGTTATCCACTTTGAAGACACAAGGTCTCCGTTGCTCTCCGGTGTCTGCTTTCAAATGAATCAGTGATGAGAGTGTCGGAGGGTGAAGACGGACGCTTTTCTTCTCTGTGGACCGGCGGTGCGCAAAAGTGCGCTCCGTGGTTCAGCATCATCATCATCACTCACCGCTCCTGAGATCAGCCCGAACCCAATACGCGCGCTGAGATCTCCTCCGGAACCTGTCGTGCGAGGTAACCAGATTTTCTCCAAAGATTTCTTTTAGTTGGGCTGTGTTCGTGGACGAGACATCGACTCACACGCAGGCACACACACACATGCACACACGCTTTTATACAATACTTGAATTTCCAGCGTCTGACAAAAGGATGTTTTAGCTTTTGAATTCACAGGCGATTAACTGATCAGTTATTAAGCTTGAATAAATCCAGCATGGCCTTGCAGCAAGTTAAGTCTCTGACATTTTGAAACATGATAATCCATTCATATAAAATGAGTGCCTTGTCTTTTCCCTGCAGTTCACATTTAAATCCTGTCTAATACAGTATCGATCAACCTAATTAAAATGCTACATCTTATAACTTAACCCTGTAAGCTCCCAGAAGCACATTCATTGTTCTGTAGAGACTAGTGGTAGTGACGTACAGAACCAGCTTTCCATTTACACACTTGATGGCATTAAAAGTTTTGACTGAAATGTAGAAAGTTAGTGTATTTAAACAGCCACTCATAGTTCAACTGGTAGCGCTGAAAGCTGTCAGGTAAAAACTGTCACAGCTCACTGCATGTTGATGTTAATGTGTATGATCAAACCGCAGCACAGACTTCATCAGACAAGAGGAACTAATGATAATTACCACTCTCTTGTACTTGGTGAAATGCAGCCTTGATGTAGCATTGTTTTCTCCTTAGCTTCACCTCTCCTATATCTGGTATCTGAGTTACGTGGTGAAATTCCACCAACCATGACTTAACGTCAGAGGATGCAAATTGCCACAGGTTGTGCAATTCACCTTTAATTATGAGCATGTGGGTGTTGGCTTGTGTGAGCCGGTGCTTGTAGCTGCACGATTTCTCAAAGGCATGAGCCAGTGTTTGACAAGAATACTCGTTCTGATGAAATTCAAATGAAACATAGTGTTTTGAAGCTGTAGCAGCAGCCATGTCCTGTCCCTAAAGGCTTAAAATGAACTTTAATTGGTGGGGATTTAATAACAGGTCCATTCTTTTGCAGGCTTTAGTCATGGGTAACACTTCTGACAGTGAGAGATTTAATCAGCACATGGCAGGCTTTGGGTCATCCTACAAACCCACTTAAAGTAGTAAATTCATTTATTTGGATACCTTTTTTTGGAAAATCTAAAAAAGGAGATCTGACTTAAACTTATTAATTTTAAGTTCACAAATATTTTGAGAAATACACTATTTCACACACACCATACATACATTAAAGGTGCCCGTAAAATAACACATGTAACATAGTGATTTAAAAAGTGATGTGGTTTTTCGAGTGATAAGCTACAGTGCGACAGCAAAGGGCAAAAGGTCAATGTGAAGCAGGGTTGGCCTCATTAATTTCATAACAGCTAAATTGGGACTCATATTTTGCTTTGCTTTTGTTTATGCTTGAACCAAAGGTGTAAGTAAAGATGATGTTAGAGAGAAGGCAGTAGTCTGGATGGTCTGTGGGATTTTCCTGACAGTAAGTGCTTATGAGTATGGTCGTAAAAGTGATGACGGTTCGGGGAGGCGTTACGATTTCTAAATCCCTCAAGAAAACTCAAGGTGTCTTGGTGATGTATGTCTGGGCAGATATACAGCACTAGTGGATGTTACTCCAAAATATGAGAAACATTTCGTGTGGGAAGGATAGAAAGAAGAGGAGGAGGTAGGGAAAAGAAACTGTTTCTTGTGTACAATTTCCTGTTATTATGTCTTTTTATAGGGGTGGGGGGGTGGCTGTAGTTGGCTCCACTTGAGCAAAGAGGGATTGGAAGAGAGGAACAACAAAACAAAAATGTGTTTTCCTTTCCCTAGGATTTCCTAATCAAGAGCAATAGAAAATAACAAGAGAATGTAATTAATATTTGATGAGGTTGTGTTTGTGGAATTAAAGGATGAAAAGTAGTAGCTGTGGCATACAGGCATATTTGTTAAAAATGCTAATGAATTTCAGGGGTTTTTGCTTTTTATGGTTAAGGCTGTTGGTTTATTGGGAGATAAAAGAGCCTCCATGAAAGAACTAGTGATTCCTGCTGTAAAATGTGCTTCATGCAAACTCAAGGCCTTCAATTCTATATTAAAGTCCAACTAAAATCAAAACTAAAATAATTTTCTAAAAATTGGAGCATTCATCACTTGTGAATAGGCTAAAAGAAAGAAAGTGTTTTGCAGTGATTATTAACTACATTAATGCTCTCCAAGGCTATTGTAAAATTTATAATACCATAATATGATTGGTGTATTATCTTTGTGGGTGGGCACTTAGAGCAATTTGTAATATCACTTTAATTCTAACAGCCACGTAGGCAGTTAAACAACTGAGGCCTGGTGTTGGCCACTGCTTAGGACGACCTGTGAGTGGTCTCTGGCTTACTTTGAGACATTATATGGTAGTTATTAGGGATGGGAAGATTAACTGATTTGTATCAATGCACGAACATGCATGTGCACAATGGGGGTGAATCTGAAATCTAGATTGATTGGATATTACATATGTATATTGATACAAACCGATATATTTGATTATTTGGTGTTTATGCATTTATTAAAAAGTTTCAACAAGCTATTAATTTGGAATTTTGATTGTTATATTCCTCATAATTAGACCTGCTTTACGTTGATGTGCTCACCTGAAGACTCCAAATATTATACAATAGTTTGGAAACACACAGGTTTTAAAAGAGGGACAGGAAGCTTGATGAGTGCTGTGTTTAACACACAAATTGTACAACTAAACTTATACCTCACCTAAAGGGTCTAGTGCTCACCCAAAGTAAATGACTGTGCAGTCACATCAGTCATTTTGTGTAAGAACTATATTCTAGCTAAGTCAAGCTACCCCCTTCCCTTTGTGTGTTTTTGGGCAAACATAGCACAGGATGTAGCATACCTGCCAATGACTCAACAGTAATATGAAAAAACTACCATTAATGTAAGGAGAGTATAATGTTTAAGCTAGTGTGAATAGCTCGCTAGACGTCCCAGATGTCCTCGATAATGCTGTTTCACTAATGTCAGATGCTCGTATGTTGGCCACAAAGAGACTTGCAGCTTTTCCACAGTTCAGAGTCCAAAGTGCACAAAAACTGCAGTATCATTATAACTTATATTCCTTTATACAAATATTGATGAATTCATATTTCATTAAATATAGTCAGCTGAGTGGCTTCTTATTATTACCATTGCAAATCAATTCATAAGGTTCAGGTATATAATTTCCTCTGCACCCAGTTAAATAGAAGTTGTCAGCCGTCATGTGCTTGATGAGTGACGTTGATCCGAGCTAATGGTCACCCTGTTCATCTCAGGGCTGCACGACTTACTCATTATGATCTCGGTCTGAGCAGAACATGTGCATGATTTAAAAGCTGAGCCGTTTGACCTTGTGGATTGTCAGTTATTCTAGGTATTTGATTTGGGATATTTACATCACTGTGATTAGGTCAGTTGAGTACAATCACTCATCCAGCATTGTGATGTTAATGTCATACAGAGGATGATTTTTGTGTGTGCTTGTAGAGTTGGATGGATCCCCTGTCTCTCTCCCCTGTGGGTTGATCTGATCAGACTAACATTACATTTCAACCTTGTGGGGGGAAATTAGAGGATTAGCAACAACTTCATGCTTATTCCCTACATATCTTCCTGGCTTCCAAATCCCATGGAAGCCATTGTTATTTTAAGTAGCTTGGCAATTGAGCATGGAAGCAATCTCTAATTCTTCTTCTAAGTCTTTGGAGATACAGAGCAGCCGAAAGCAAGTATTCTGCAGCTACCTCCCTGCTATTCAGGCTCCTTTATGATGTGAAAGTGAACAACTGAGAGAGGGCCGTGAAACTGGTTGCCAGGACCTCTTCACTTCAATCCGTGGTTCATACATAATAGATAAGTCACTGTAACTTACAGTAGAGGGGCATAACTAGGCTAATGCCTAGATTTGCATATTTGTGCCGAAATCCATAATTCATAAGTTTGCAGCAGGCTCTGATCTGGTGCAAAGATCTACCTTAGTCCATATGTTGTATGCTATCTCTCAGGCAAGGATACCCACCATGTGCACCAACCGCATAATATTAAAAAGGAGCACAGAGGCTGTCATTGCCTGGGAATGAGAGCTGCGTCTTCATCATCAAAAGCCTTGGGTGAGCCTTGTTAAAAACACATAGAATCTGATGACAGAATCAAACAAAAGGCTTTCTCCTGCTTAATTTTCTGCCAATCTGAAATAATAGGACAGGGTAGGAAAGGGGAGACAGTAGAGGGTGGTGACACCTTCTAGTGAACACATTTCACAGGCCGCTTTTTCATCAAGAGGTTCAAGAAAGCCTGACGCCGCCATCATCGCAAAGTGTTATGAAGTAGATTTATCTTTGCAATTGATGATGGGCTAAGTTTATTTATTCATTACCTTTGTTCCCTGTCTGTCTCAGATGAGTAGGCACATGCCAGCCACGTCTCTTATTATTGGTGATTGTGTGTCATACATCCTTTTTTTTGTATCTATATCACACCCATGTCTTGTTGTATTTGTCAGATTAATGGTATCTCTCGCTTCGGAGGGATCACGACCCCGTCATGTGGAGTGAGATTTGTTTTGATTCAGATGCTTCTGCTCCGCCATATGTATCAATTTATTTTTGTGTGGGTGTGCTCGGTTTTGTGAGGCCGAGGAAGGGAAAGTAACAGATAGTGATGTGAGATATCTATTTGTGAAATATGTTTCTCATCTGTCTCGTGGCCTGAACGTTTAAGCGTAACAGTTCAATGAAATGATTTCTCAGCAACAAGGTCTGTAACGTTCATTTAGATATTTTGAGATAATCAGGAATGATGACGTTGAAAAAAAAAGATCAAGCTTCATTTGCAAAAGAGCCACAGTCGTGTAATGTTAATTTACTTTGCGACATAACGGAAGCAATTTTCCTCTTTTGTCTTTTTCCTTTTCTTTACTCATTACTGGTAGTAATTTTACAGGAGCAAATGAATACTCATGAGAACAAATGTTAAGCACTGGTCGGTGTTCCTGGCTCATGCTCTTGTCACTAGCAGAAGCAGCGTTTGACATTTGTTCTAAAGGCGAATATCAGGGTTTGTCTAAATATAAAATTTGTTCTTTAGAGACATTGATCTAAGTTTATTGTCGGGAGATGAGACACCAAACAAAGGCAGCGCAGACAGTCTGTACTTTGATTTCCAAGTTAAGCACAGAGGAGAGGAAAATAATGATGACTCTTTATTTCTTGTTAAGCTTTCCAGCCAAGTCAAAAGTTCAACAATCCTTTACAAATAACCTTAAAGTAAGTATTAAACAAATATTCACACTAGTTGCCAAAGAAAGTTACCTGACCACTGGACACAAGCTATTGATGCTCTGAAAGGGTTCAGTCGCATGTCGATACCGTGTCTGGTGCTGTCCGAGGTGCTGAATGAGACGTCCAGATGAGACCTTTTCTTTTTCTTTTTCCCACCTTCAACAGAGAATAAAGCTCATCTGAGACTTCCTATATTGAAATATATACAACAATCTCAAGATCAAAGCCTTATTACCATACATACATACATACATTCGATTGGTAGTCTTGCACCTTTAGGTAACATTGTTGCTTCCTGTTACAACAAAAAAAAGTGGCAAATCTTTTCACACTGTCATTATCGTAAGATTTATAGAAGGTTTATCACTTGTTATGTTTTATGTGAGAAACACTATCCTACTGTACCTTTGTAAAAACTAACACTGTCAAAGAGTGTTTGCTAAAGTCTATGATCATTGTTGTGGTCTAAATTGTTGCATTATAGTCGGCTACATTATATTATAGGCCAGCTTGGTGGTTTGGTGAGTAGCACTTGTGCCTCAGAGCTAGAATTTGAATCTGGCTGGTTGGCTTTCTGTGTGTCTCTGTCTCTCTGTGTCTGTGTGGGATTTCTTCGTACAGCGTCTTCCCACAGTCCTAATACATGCAGTTAGGTTGACTGGTGACTCTAAACTGGCAATAGGTGTGGATGGTCGTCTGTCTCATTATGACGGCTCTATGATAGACTGGTGACCTGTGTACCCTGCCTCTCTTTCAATGACAGCTGGGATTACGCTCTCCCTTAACAGAAAAAAAGAGAGAAAAAAGGAAAGTTAATGAATGGATAGATGGATATTCCTACATCTTTTTTATTGTATTTGTGGAGGAGAGACAATAAGCAACTGTTCTGATAACTAGAATTTATATCATGTGTAGTTTATTGTGCTATTTGGTTCCAAATACAAGGGATGTTTAGTTCATTGTTAAAAATAAACATAACAGTTAAAAAATTCTGACCCTTAAAATGCCTCTAGACTGCTCTTTTAAAATGTTTGAAACAGTTGCAATTGATATTATACACCTGTTGCCTGATCTCTGTAAATGATTTAATATTACTCACCCAAACTGGAGGTATTTTCTGAATCCCCACAGACTCCTTTTACCCCTGCAGACCATGTAAATGTGAATGGTGACTTACTGGACTATTTACACAGTCTAATGTTACAACCACAGCCGATAGCTCCTTTAACTGCAGTTATCACGTGGTGTCATGAAATTTTCATTTCAGCTGATCAGATCAAATGTTATTACTCCTCCCCTTTTGGGGTTGCATGATGTTCACTCGTGGAGCTCTGTTGGCTATAGCCACAGCTTGTCGTAGACCTAATCTGTTATTTGGCCACAATGTATAATTTCTTGGGATATAAAGATATAATCAGCATTAATTTTTGGTGCCACCACTAAGTACTGTAACTGAAACACACTAAAGTTCAATGAGATATTGGTCGTATTTAACCCTTTAAAGCCCAGCCCAACAAACAAATGCCAAAACATTCAATTTTTTAATTGGAGTGTGTACTGGACCCTTTGCTCAAAAAATTAAGAAAACATTTTGAAATTATTTCTAAATATTCGATTTTTGATGTGTCATATTTGATACATCAGAAGTCTATGATAATGATTTTTGTGTATTGAATATAATACAAATGGCATTACAGGGTTAAATTATCTTTTGAATTCATCTCTGTTTTCCATTTCAGTTCATATTTTAACACAATACTAACACTAATCTTGTAATCATTTGTTGTTTCCATAAATCTGCCGTATGCATGTAGCAGATGTTCCCATGTTTATTGTTTGATCAGTTAATAAGCATAAGCAGTAATAATTTGGGTGTAAGAGGATAATGATTATTTTGTTTTTCTTTTCTTTTAGTTTTTATCATCTAAGCAAAAAGCCAAATTATCTCATAAATGGGATTTTAGCAGATGACAGTAAATCATACGCAGCCTAAAATGATTTGGAAATTAGTTGTACAAAGCTTGTTTTTTTCAGTTTGTTACTCAGTACACTAAAGTAAGAGTGGATGATTCATTTGCAATGCATCTTGTTCCCATTCTGCATTTCAGCGTTCATTTATCACTGTAAATTAACCCAGTTTGTAATCGGCACTGTAGTCTCAAGTAAATATTTCATGGGATGCATACTAAACATATGTTCAAATGGCACGTGAATGCATATTTCTCTGTTGGAAGCACTTTTGCTATTGTGCCTTTGCTACACATTTATCTGTGGATCTCGTAGGGAGTAATGTGTATTAACAATCACACTCACATCAGATGTTAAAGTGGTTTCAAAATATGCTAACTCATATTCTTTGGAGGGTAGATTTTACAATTCTTTATATTTGATCAGATGTCTCTGGTGGTTCGACGAATGGATATGTGATAAAAAATGGTCCAGTTAATGGGATAAGTTGAAGCTAGTTCAGTCCAATAAAACAGAACAGAATTTAGTCCTTACATTAAGAAAGAGTTTTCATCACAGGGATTGTTCTTTTTTCATGTCCCCTTGATAAACTGCAATGGGATTACAGGGTGTGGGTTGTGATCAGCTGCAGAAGTCTGAAGCACAGCAGAGGTATGTCATCAAGGTTTCAGAGTACCTTAACAGTCTCACTTTACTTTCACACTTCACTACAGTATATGTAAATGTACAAAATGGTGGTTTTGGCCATTGTATGCAATAGTGCTGAAAGTGAGTTTAGGTTTCTGGTTTATAGCTTTGATAGCTATTGAATAACCAAAATAGCCAATAGCCAATAGAAAATGGCAAAAGTCTCAACTGTATTTTCTGCTGTGTAAACCATCACGCAGGAATTTTGTGGAGTCAACATAACTATTTGCTTAACATAACCAGATCCCTATAGAATTAAAGACATGAAATTACAATGTATTGTTTCGACTTTTAACTTTAGACTTTGATGAGTTCGGTGAATGAAATGTGGAGTTTACTCAACTCAAAAATTGGCAGATTAATCCGTTGCACCATAGCAATCCCTGATTGCATCTGTTTTTATTATAAATCTACCACTGTAAACCCATTATTAAGTTACTACTGATAAAAAATAACAATAATAAACTGGATCTTAAGGGGTAATAAGACATTTCTGTATTAGTTTGATAATTGTTGACAAGTAGCACTTACAGGTGTCCACCCAGTCCAGCCAAGCAAGTTGATATATTGCAATTTTTTAAAAATCTAATTTTAGGAAATTTCTCAAAGTCCAAAAAATGCACCACCAAATTCAGTAAGAGCTTTTAAAAAGTACAGTAGTCTTTTCTTTTTTATATAATCAGAACATCTCCTTAGTTTAAATACAACCCAAAATAAACCACCATCAGCCACAAATCTTGCATTCATGTAAACTGTTCATTAAAAATCTATCCAGATTTTTTGTGAATCTATACAGTATCAGCAAACATAATATAGTCAGTATTTTAATATTTTCTTGGAGATATTTTCCTGTGAAAATGAAAAAATGAAAAAAATTGTCTCCAGACCACTGACATGCTCTTTTGTTTTTATTTTTAAACGGGTGAGAGAACCTTTGAATTGTATTTTGCCATGGCTCAGTTTGTGTAGCAGAATCTTTCCATTGGTGATATCTAGAGCAACAGATGCATTTGCATTGGACTGTGATTTAATGCATGGACCACTCCACATGGTAAAACTCATTGCCCAGCAAATTAAACCATTACATCCCCAGTTGGAGTTAAATATGGAGAAAATACTCATTTAATGTCTGATTACTCCCTAATACAGCCATCTAAACAATGGCAGCCACTCATTCCCACAAGTGAATTCTGCTTCTTCGCACGATAAGGGTGGCAAGTGCTTGCCATGGTCACAGTGAAGTTTTATTAAAAGATGCACACTAAGGACACAATATAATGCATCTGTTTGGATTCATTATGAGATGGCTCTCTAGTCTAAAGATTTGTCTTCGTTATCCAGCCAAGCACCAGGCAGATAACACTGCCTCATTTACTTTCCGAGCCTCAATTTTCCCTGAACGATAATGCAGCTTCTCTTTTGTGTGGCTGTGGTAGAGACAAGCAAGACATTTTCAATATGCACGCAGGATTACAAAGGTTAATCATCAATTTAAAGCTAATCTTTGTTAAATACCAATAGAAGCAATGTGTGTGCCAGAGAAAGATATAATCAGGCAACCCCCAAAACATTTCTCTATCTAAATGAACTGAAAGATAGTTAATCTGGAGTTTACAGCAGGGGCTGGTGAGTGAGTGAGGAAGGAGGAGGATTACGTCACTTTTCCTGACTAATTATCAATTGTTTCACAGTTTGCTAAATCTATGTCTTCTATTAGGCTAACCTCAGAAACTATCACTTCTTGTTGTGTTTTTAATCAGAATAACATTGAGACTGTCCTCAAAAAAGCACACACTTTTGCTTTCCAAGGCAGAGTAATTTCAGTCCCAATCTGCTGCAGTTAGAAGGAGTCTGCTGAAAAGAGTGTACCTCATATGTATCTACTCTCACCTCATTGTTGCTATGGAGTTGAGATAATTATGGAGTTTTAAAATTATGCAATCAAGGATAAGATCCCTCTTCCCCAGTCTGGGAAAATGTGTAATTAATTTTCTCCTTTTTTTCTCAGTTAATATGCAGGCGACTGGGAACACAGGATCCTAGTCATTATCTGGTCTGGTCTGGTGAAACATGTCTGCCAAGTTGGCTAATTAAAATTTGATCTATAGTTCCCACCATGTTCATATTTGTCAAAGGTCGCACTTTGTGATACCAGAACAAAATGTCACAAGATTTTAGAAGCTAAAAAATTACTATTCGAGTATCCACAGGAGTAAAAATAGGAGAAAAGTCCAGACATTTGATAATTGATCACAAAAAAGTTTTATGTGTATTTAGACTTGTGGACATTAGATTGATCATTCAGTTCATGACATGACTTGATGCATAATCAAGATAAAATACTTTGTCTGACAGAATCACTAATATAGTCAGTAAACACAAAAATATATTTAAAATCCTAAGAACTTATAAATATATGTCATAATAAAACTTTTTTTTAACAAAACAAGCAAAGTTCTTGTTGATAAAATTCAATTAAATTGAGCAAAATATTTTTTACAGGCCTCCTTTTATTCCTTCTGAGGTGTTAATTTTAAAAAGAGCCAGAAATAAAAGTCTGATATTGTTGTTGTCAAACTTTTTGACTAAAACAATAAGATCAGCTCAGCCCACAACATTAATCTATTAATCTGAGTAGTTTTAATCTCCTGGGCGAGAATCTACAGTAATGGCAAATAGAATAAGCTTACCTTAATGCCTGAGGCAGTAATTCCATTGACAAGGTAGACTCTTTTAATAAAGATAAAGCCTCAAGAAAATCAATATCCTGAACTAATTTCAAAAGCACTCTGACATGTCTAGACAAATAGAGCTTTCACACCTAAACAAACAAGTCCATATTTAAAAGCCTCTTTTCATTGAATATTGCTTTGAGAACACACTGTTTTCTCATCTTTGCTGCAAGAAATAGCATCATAGTAGGCCAACAAACAAGCCTGCAGATGCCCTTTCTGGGATGTTTTAACTCCCCCATTAGGCCTCTGATGCTGGGTCCACAAACTTCTCTAATTAAGAATTCGTCTTCAGCAAATTCCACCATAAAATGGCCCATGCTGCAGAACGTGGGGTGATAAAAGGACTTATTGGACCAGTGATCTCCTTTGCCTCTTATCTCCCATAAACACTTCAGTTGGTTTTACAGGGCCGTGGAGGCAGTGGAACGAGCAATAAGCCAAAGGGGGATAGTGGGGGGGACTGATGACTTATTCATGAAGAATGGTGCAACAAGAGGGCTCAGATGAAATTGACAGTGAGGAGTCATCATACTACGAGTTGGTATTGAGTGCTGGTAAGGCTGGTCTCCTACTTGTTGTTGTTTCATCTTTGGTCTGGGCTTCATGTAGGTGTTCACCATGGTGACTTTTCAGAAGGATAAAATACTCATTAGCTTTACAAGGGCTCTGACATTAGCTTGTGGGTTTAGCATCACAGCAGCAGAGACAAGGCTCTGCTCTGCTGTGAAAGTCACCCAGCAGATATGACATGATGTTTTATTCCTTCTATCTTCTTAACCTTATTCTGTCACACTCCCAGAGCTACACATGCATGGATATTGTCATTACGTCTTTTTTTTATTTAAATGGGCTTGAATTCTTCACATGTACCTCGTCTCTGTTTTTTTTATGTGCATTAAATTCAGCTAAAACCAGGAGTTTTTTTTTTACTCAAACCTCATCCTAGTTTGTGCATGCTCTAGTGATTTTAACTGATGGCAAATCCCACCTCGCTATGCAGGCTGAACACAAGAAGTGTATGACAAGATTGCATTCAAACCGCTGCTTGTGTTATGTTCAGCAAAAAGAACAAGAGGCAAAAATATAAAGTAATGCAGCGCGCCAATACTTGTGGTTATCCTTCCTTGAAAATGTTTGTACACAGAGCCTCACTGGCAGTGGGAGCTCTGCTTAAAAGCAGATGCAAAGCCCAGCTGGCATGAGAGTTTTCACCTCCTCTCAGGCAGAGAGGAAATTTTGCACTGAGGAAAGGCCCACTAGCAACCCAGTGCTACCATACAGGCAATGGTGTGGAGCAGCGCAAAGGCAAGTGCTGTAAACACTGTAATGATAGCGCGTACACCAGACGTGTGGATGGTTCACATCCTCCCTCGTCTCTGCCCGGTTGGAGCTCCGAAGCTCTCCCAGCTTCAGAAGCAGAGATTTGGCACAGGGAAATGGAGCTGGAGATTGTGATTATAGATAAACACTTTCTTATGATCTGGTTTGCCCTGCAAGTAGGAAATTACAAGGATGTTGAGCTCAGAGGCAACTGATTTTATTTGCCTCCAAGATGCCAGTGTGGCCAGTCACCAACTGTGCTCAGTAAATGATGCTGAGCACAGTGCGTGTACAATCAACCATCATTTTGACAAACACTGGTGTGTTTGTAGAGCTGAAACACAAATAATCAGTGGACCAGTGGATTATTTATTGGACACAGTTGAGTTTCTTTTCAGTTTAAATTAGGATTAGTTTCCAACTGCATATTTCAAAATTCCAAAAGTGTTTACCTGAATCACAATGTTTTTTCAGCAACATTTTAAAGGGAGGTTTAGAATTTTAAAATGTTTAAAAATGCTAGTCATGTGCACATATGAACAGGTCCCTGGTACCATTAGATATAGTTGAATTCCCTTGAAAGGATTGTAAGTAAATCTTTGAATCTCTCATTCAGTGAAATGTCTTTGATATTGACATAACTGATGAAAAGAATGACTTAACAAGTTTTAAATCCCCGGCTCTGATAAATGACTAAACCACAGCGACACACACAGTCCGATCTCCTCTGATTAAGTTACAATCAATGACCAGCATGTGAAGCGACAACTTGAATTACTTATGCAGATGAGGTATTTTGATACTGCGAAAATCTAAGTTCAAGGTCGTCGGCTATAAAGACATTCTAGAAATCTCATTTAGTGTCAGCGTCTTTCTCTTTCCCATTCCTGATCTGCATATCTCACATTTACGCTTCACTGATTTGTCAATTGCACATACTGCTCAAACAAATGAAGCTTATACATGCTGTGCACTAATGTGGCAGTCGAGTCCTGTACCCTGGAGGTCAGCTGATTGCTGCTTGCTGACGTTTTCAGCTAAATCTGACTTTTCTGATTGTCAGTGATTATAGAGTCTCTATTTTGCTGTAGTTTCTACCTCAGCATGCTTCGTTTCCAGACAGTATGTATTTACTGTATCATATGCACCTTGTTTTTGCATGCTTGTGTATGGAGTAGGCAGCACCATAGCCAGTAGTTACACCTCTAACTGTATAATGCTTCAACCTCTGATGCGGGCAAACACACAACACCCCAGTGGGAAAAGGTTTTAAGTTGAATGTATTATTATCAGCTCACTAACTGCAGCCTGGTGTTGATTCACTGTGGCGCTTGGCAGACGACTGCACATCACAGAAGGTCCAAATACTAAACCTCAAGTTCCGCAGAGCTGAATACATATTTGCGATGGCGGGAAAACAGTGGCAGATCTGTGGCGTGCGTCTTCCAATAGGGTGCTGCTGTGCCAGAGTGAGAAAGGTTTTCCAAGTTATGCAGAACTGCACACACCAGCTGCAGCTTGGGGAAATAAGGATGATATCTAAGTTGATCCCCTAGGAGGAAATGGTCCTTAGTGTATATATACCTTAGTTAAAATGTATTACATGCTTCACCCTATAGTACAGCTAACATAGTGAATAAATCAAGACTTGACTGAGGTAAAATTGCACTCATTGTATTACTTAATGTTGTGAATGAGCTGGAAGACTGATGCTGTTTAATAAACAACACTACAAGATCGTAAAAAACTCGAAACATTGTGCATTTTTTTACTCATCAGAGCTGTGATATCTTTGTCAGCACCCAGCAGGCCTTCCCATAGTTTTCTCATTAAACTATTCATCAGATCAGCCTCATCAAAGATTAAGAGCATCCTCACAGTTCATTACAAGATGCCCTGCTTTTTATTTGATGGAGTAATTCATCCATAATGTATGTGTGTATTGCAGTTTGCAGGATGCCTGCGAGACGAGAGAACAGCGTTGGCTTTCCAAAGGCTCAGACCACGACAAGAGAGAATAAAGCTGGTGCATTTCAGAGTTTTCCCTCTGCGATAAACTGTGCGGCAATTACTTTACATGGAGAAGATCAAACTCATTGTGAGAGCTAGTAAATGGTTTTTGGGAAAAGCATGGTAAGAATTACAGTAGCAATAAACTGGTGCAGCAGAATTAGCTTTATCTTAGCATCAGGGATGAGGAGCCTATTGCAGCAGGGGAATCTTGATGCTGTGGAAAGCATCGGTGCTTTATCAGAAGTGGCAGGCTGAATGAGGATCATCAGGCCACTCTCTGATCGAATTCTCTCTCATAGTCTGTTGTTGTTTCTGACTGACCGTGGAACAGTTCTCTGAGTGACTCAGCGTCCCTGGGATAGGTTGCCTCCACTCATCCAAGGGTGATGAGCAAGTCAGCGTATTTTATCAGCAAAAATGCCTCATGGGAATCCAGACAATGTTGATGCTTAAAATAAATCTCAAAGCATTGACATATGCCAAAGCAAAACTGGAGGAAGTCTGGGTGAGGGAATTCGGTGAGGCAATGGAGTCCTCCTTAGTCAGGGTCCAGACGCCTTTATGCTGGAGTTAGTGGTTCAAGACCCAGCTGCTGTCATGTGCCGAGGTGCCCTGGACTAGACTCTGCACCCCCACAATGTCCACAAATCCCCAGCCACTGAGGCTGCACAAGTCTGAGTGCTGGTGTAATCTTCACAGTCTGGATAGACGCCCCTTTTGGGACCCCGGTACTAGACTATACCTGCATCAGTAATTTTAGGGTGCTGCTAAGGACAACTCATTCTGTATTTTGCAGCTCTATACAGAGCAGTTTCACCCCTGTTATGTCTATCACAGTCAATAAAATCAAGCCAATTTCTGTATGATCTAATCGTGTTATGAGATGTTTGTTGATGCAGATCTTTATGCCAAATTTACCATCATACCATAAACATATATTTGTTTGTGAGGCACAGGCCTTCTTCAAGTTTGATGTCTCATGTTCTACTTGTGCACAGATGGCAGTGGGCAGAAAGATTGGTAATTGGAAGAGATACCATTACACTGCAGGGTAAAAAAAAAGCTGAAAAGGTCGCTATACTGTGAAGATTCGACTCAGTGTATGGATGATCACTGTTAAAACACTGTAATTAGTGCCTGGGGCACATGTGTCTGGGTGTACTAGCAAATGACAGATTACACCCTCTTCAAGTTCGTAATGAATGCCTGTGCTGACATGTGGGTGTGGATTAGGTCATTGTCTTACTCATACGCTCCAGAAATAGCCAAATATTGCTTACCATCAGAGCTGCAGTGTAATTTCTTCTCAAAATAAGGAAATGTCTCTCTGTCCTCTGTGTCACTGTGTGAAATGCTGCTGAGATGTCAGCTAGAACCGTCTGTTTCAATATGTAGATCTTTTCTTGGGCGTCTCAGGGTTGAAAATGTGTTTGTGGCCTATCCTGTGTATAACACATATAATAGTTCCATTGCTGCAGTTGATTTAGACCTACAAATTGCAGTTTAACATAATATAATACAGTTCACTAATGAACACCAAACCACTTAAATATACTGTATATATAGGTGGTGTGAACTGGGGCTATATGAGGTGTACAGGGTGAAGCATGAGGTCAAATCGAGATCGAGAGTAGACCCGGGTGTGTTGCAGTCAGGAAGTCTGGGTGGAGATCACGTCATGTTGAGACTTCACAGCCTAATCCTCCATCCCCTGTGGATCCTGTAATGACAGGCATGAGAAGGGCCCGGTAAATTAGTTTGAGTTGTGAGAGGTGACAAACACGGGGTAAAATACCTACTGTATAGGTAGGCACAGGAAATATAATTGTATCAGAATGTAAGAAAGCTTGAGCCTATGAATCATTGTACAACATGATGATAAGATTAATTATTTGGAAAGAGATGCCTGTATCAGTTCCATCACATATAAAAAATCTTACCAATCTGCTATCAATGATGATGTGGACGCAGGAAGTGCTAAAGATACATGAAATTGGTTTGAACCACCAGGTGGCTCCAAAGGAAAGTAATGCTGTCATTGCAATTACTCCTCACCAACACAAGTCAACATTGCACTATTGAAGTGAGATCATACATCCACTTGAAATTGGTAAACAGAGCTACTAATGAAACAGCCTGGGGAAGTGAGAGTAAGACACATTTATATGCTGCACTGTACTCAGTATTAGTAACATTTTGGGTAATACTAGACAGTGCACTAGCACAAAATGGCTCCACAAGGCAGTTGGAGGTTAAATGGCATGTTTTTGGTCACCTCACTCAAGGGCACCTCTGTTTCTACAAAAGGAAGAGCATTACTCATTACTCCCACAGCTGTGCCACATTTCTGCCTTGATTGAAAGTGGCACCTCTCTGTTCCCAAACGAACACAGCCTAAAATCTATATACCCACCAATAAGTGGCCCAAATACCCTAGTAATCTGAAAAGATGTGGGCCACTCTCTAATTATTTCTTCACAAGCTAGCTATGTTAGAGAACTGAAATGCTCAGCAATGTTCAAAATGTCTTTGTTAAACCACACATATGCTAATGTGCAGGGTGATTTTAGTGTTTTGGATACTTTACACATTTTTGAAAATTTGTTTTCCCCCAGATTTTAAATTACTTTTCAAATAGTGGTGTGTAAAAAACTGAAAAGTGAGGAGAGTGTTGCATGAGGCATATTATTATAATTAAGGAAAAGTTTAGTGAAAGACAGAAATGCACATTGATCCTCTGTGAGTAGTTAAAGCCACAAGTTGTTGTCATGGAAATTAATAAATTGAGTCTGGAATAACAGTATGAACCAAAAAGCATCCATAATTTGAAAACCCATACTGTGTGTGGGTGTACAGTTTCAGTTGGATGTGAGTGGGTGGGAAATTCTTGTAGTGATTTTTGAGGGTCTGCTGGAGAGAGTGGTTGAGAAAAAGAAGTGGGAGCAAAGGGGAAAGTGCAGAAGGAATAGAAAGAAGGTGACTGTGTTTCTGCATCCCATGTGATACTTGTTTGGAGAGGAAGGGTCTGTACACCTGACAAAAAAAATCATCTAACAATGCTGTGAGATACAGACAAACAGGAGACAATGTTTGTCACACATTCCACTACATTTGTTTTGTCTTTGGTCCTATTGAAAACAAATGTCCAGCTTCCATCACAGCTTTTTTGTGAATTATTTAAAATATGTAAACAAAACATTAAAAAATAGCTGCAACAATGATTTATGCTTTTAACTTGCTCACTTGAAACCAATCCATGTAACAGCACAAAAGCCACCTTTGTAATCAACCTTTATTGCAGTAATAATTATTTTGTACTTACACCTCTAATGTGTGCCTATTAAACAAACAAAGCTGCCCTGTACAGTACCTGCTGCCTGATACAGTTAATGGCAGAGGGCCCTGCTGAATATGAATGAGGGTTTGTTCTGTAGATGTATAGAGGCAGCAGTTTGGGTTAATTAGTGGGAACCTGGTTTCCTGTGGTGCTGAGAACCTGTGGAGCCTTCCTCTTAGCCCAGTGGGATATAATGAATAGTGCAGATCTGTTGGCTGTGCTGTCTGCTCAGGCAGTAGGCAGCACTTTGGTTCTGCTGCCAGACAGGTGTTAAAGCCTAGATAATGGTCAGCAAGTGCAGCTTTCATGTGCAGGGAGGCTCTGTATCATGAGTTCAAGTGGTAATGCAGTATGCAGTAGTTTTGACTTTCAGAGATAATGCACATAAACAAACTTGAGCAAACTAGAATTACAATTCACTTGTCCTACATTTAACTGATGACATTTATTGTCATCTGTTCTGTCTCCAACTTTCCCCACTCATTCTCATTTTAAACTGCAGTGCAATACAATAAATAAAATAAAATAAAATAATTAATAATACAATCTTGGCTGCAACTGTAGTTTAATAACTGCTGATTCTTTTCTCATCTAATATTTGGATATTTGCTGACATTAAATGAGTAGGATAACCAATGCTGGTTTCCTCTTCAGTGTTTTTGCTGATTGTAAAAAACATTGGGCTTTATGACAAATGAAATTGGATCAGTGTCATCATGCACAATAGTCAGCACTGGCACCAGTATTGATTCAGTGTATTGGATTGGTGCATCCTGAGTCAATAATCTGGTTTCTATCTCTGCATGGAACAAATCAAGCAGCAGAACAAATGGACACTGCACAGCCAGAACCATTTAAAATCATTCAAATAAGGTAATTGTAATATCTTGCACCCCAGCTCTATTTGCATTTCACCAAAGCTGAGTTGTACCTTGTCATGTCTGACCACACCTACTACTGCTCACACCTGTAGAGGGTTAAGATGGTGCTCCAGAGAGCTTGCACACAAGCAAAACATGCAAAATATAGAAGCAATAATAATAATAACAGAACCAAAATTTGAATGTAGATGCTCCTGCTGTAAGGTGTTCTCAGCGAGCCACCGCACTCTCTGCTTCGAAGTCCCAGTGTGACCATAGTTTTCCCCAGCCAGCCTGCGTAACCTTGCACTGGCTCCACTGTGTTGCGTAGAAAAAGTCTGGGTTAAGCAGCCTGCCAGATAGTGTGGTTGCCATGTGCCGAATGAAAACTAGAATGATATGCATCAAGTGCTGAATAAAGCAATAAGACCCAGTGGAATGTGAAACAATGGCTTCTTCCAGGTGGTGCTGTGCTGTGAGAGGAGTGGGGGGAATTGGATGAGGCAGAAAGCTCGTCTGGCTGCCTGGCTGTTAGCATTGGACTTGGCAGCTCTCTGCCAGGGAAACGCTGACAAGCAGGCGCGCCTGTCACAGTGCATAAGTGCCTCCTCGTACAAACTCGGGCCGTGTAGGGCAGTTTGGCTCTCCTGTGTTCAGCTCACAGGCCCAGGCCCACACTCGGGCTGCACGTTGCACTGTGAATCAGGTGCATGTGTCTCAGCCTTTATATGGTTGAAAGACTCTGAAAGGTGAGAGAAAGGCCACTGGTGTAGAGATATGCTATACACACACAGTTAGTTATAATGCTCATGTGCTATGCTTAATTATAAACTCAACTATGATTCAATTGTATTTCTGAAACCTGAGTCATGTATTAGTGTTTAACAACTGCTGAGAGCCAAATACTTATATACTACAAACCTACATAAAAAAAAACATAAAACATAACATGTATTTTTTAATTGGTCTATTCATCTCATGTATATGTATTATGGTAACCACTCAACAGCCTCCATATCTTAATTTCTTAAGGCAATAACTACCAGCATGCTAAAATTCTGTCAAAACCTTCTGAACTAACTTCGAAACTGAGCAGTTTGAAAAATGTATTCAAATAATCTGTAACCTATTTGTAACCTACAATACAGGAGAAAAATAATAATAAGTGCATGTGTGTGTGTCAATCTGCTCCATGGGAATATCTTGGTTTGTTTAGATTATATTACTGTGACCTTGTTGTTGAAGCTGGATGTTTGCATAGCCTGGCACGGTTGTTTTGACTAGTACAGTGTAAGCAGCATCCCTCTCGGCTTGTTTTCCTCATGAAGGTATCTGAAAATCGTTGCTTTTTCAAATTTATTCCATGACATTTAAAATAAAAAAAAAAAGATCATGAAAAGCGAGATAAAAGTTGAAAAGACAAGGTAACAAATTTTAATTTTTCTCTCTTTTAAAACTTCGGGTGTTTGCTGTGCTTCATTTGCGTGGGCATGTATAGCAGATGAAATTTACCCAAGTCATCTAATTCCCTTCTTTATATGTCTCCAAATCTCACATCTATATCCCCAGCTGGATATTATGTGTATTCAGTGATCCCAGTGTGGATTTTGAGCTAGTAAAGAAAGACAAAGCACTTCTGGCCTTGCCTTCCAGATTCAGCCACTCTTACATATCTCAGACATATTCCGTAATGCACTGTCTGGTTAAATTTTTCAGCTGGAGAAATTACAGTATCAATTGAAAGTGACTTTATAAAGTAAAAGGAGAAAGCAGAAGAGGGGAGATGAAAAGACACTCAAAGAAAGATGAATTGATATTATCCTTTTGGGATGATACACTTATAACAGGCATGGACTGGATTTATGGCTGCATAGCTTTTTCAGGAGAATGAGGAAAGCGCCATTTGATTGTTATAGAGACATTCATTGTGTTTGAGATGCCTGAAATCTGAAAGCCTTTTCTCGTCTTTTTGTTTTTGTCCTTTTCTACAGATGTGCTGTGGACTGCCGATGATTTCTCCTCCTCCTCCAGTTCATATTCAGTGGCAGACAAAGACTGCACTTCCCACTGCTCTTATTACCACTGAGCGCACAAAGACATATCTGGCCCACAGCTAAACCACTTTTCTTACTTCTGTCTCAGCCATTCCACACTCTTCAGTACAACACCATGGCTTGTTTTCTGGCGTCAGCCTTTCTTTTGGTTCTCCAGACATATGCTGCACCACCTGAGCTTCTCCAGGTAGGGTTTGGCATAACAGTGGACCCAATGGATCTGCACTCTGGACAACCAGCCAATGTCTCTGGAGATGTGCCTTCATCTCCTCCCCCAGGAACTAGTAAAAGAGCCCCACACAGCATCATTATTGGGGTACGCAAGGGGGGCACGAGAGCACTGTTAGAGATGCTAGACATACATCCTGAGGTTGCTGTTGCTGCCACTGAGGTGCACTTCTTTGACTGGGATGAAAACTATGCCAAGGGCTTTGAGTGGTACCGTGAGCTGATGCCATACTCCTACCCAAACCAGATCACAGTTGAGAAAACACCAGGTTACTTTACGTCAGCCCTCGCGCCTGAACGCATCTGTGCCATGAACTCCTCCATAAAACTGCTGCTGATCTTGAGAGACCCAGCTGAGCGAGTCATCTCTGACTACACCCAGGTGTATTTCAACCGACTGGAGAACCACAAGCCCGTGCAAGCCATTGAGAACCTGCTGGTCCGCAATGGTGCCCTAAATATCCGATACAAGGCCATTCAGAGGAGCCTGTATGACATCCACATGCGTAACTGGCTACGTTACTTCCCCCTGGAACAAATACATATCGTGGATGGGGATGCTCTGATCCGTGACCCGTTGCCAGAGCTTCAGAAGGTGGAGCGTTTCCTCAATTTGCCCCCCAGGATAGTATCCACTAACTTCTACTTCAACCAGACCAAGGGGTTTTACTGTATCCGAAGTGATGGTCGGGAGCGCTGTCTGCATGAATCTAAAGGTCGCCCTCACCCAGCCGTTAACAGCACCGTTCTCCAACAGCTCCGCTTGTACCTACAGGAACACAACCGAACCTTTTTCAGGCTGGTGAAGCGCACTTTTGACTGGCAATAAAAAAACCTAGATCACAAATCACACTCGAAGGAGCCATTACCTTGTTTGTGATGAGGACGAAAAGAGGGCATAAAGCACTTTACAGACTTTTACTGACATTTCAAACCCCCTTTGACTAGCCTCTTAATAAATACTGTTTTGACCTCTGGTTCCTGCAGAGCAGTTGTATTTACAAAATGAGGCAAAAAATATGAACAACTGTAACTAGAGGTATAAGATTAAATGGAAAAATCCCCAAGCTTAATAAGTCATTCTGTCTGTGCCGGCAGCATTTAAGTGATCAAATTGCAGCGAAAACAAGTTTATGAAACTGATGAACATTTTTTTCCTCTCTCTTGTTTGATATCCTTGTTCTTGATAATAAATGGTTCTGCTATCAAATGTACCAGAAAAGTGGCATGTTTCTCTCTCTCTGTCTGTCTCGTTCAGGCAATCAAATGTCCCCGAGCCCTCTAACCTGTGTTATTTAAGGAGTATACTAAGGTGGGCAGGGGCATTACGATAAGTCTTTGATTTGCTGTGGTGGAAGGTAGACATTAATGCGAGGAAATGGGTACCCCGGAGCACTGCTTTAGTAGTACAGGAATCACTAATGGCTTTGGACATTGAAGGTAGCCTGTGCCTGCAGCTAAATCAGTCAAATCTCTATAGTCAGCAAACTCAAATCCAGGGAGCTTCTGTTGCATTTTGCTACAGCTCTGTTCAACTATTTGCTCAGGTGTTAAATGTAGTCATTAAATTATATGCCTAACAGTGCTGGAAATCATTTGCTAATGATACTGTATCTGTGAGGAGGTTTTTTTCTATGTATTATCTCTTTCCTGAATCACACTTGCCATGCAATTTTCCCAGAAACATCCTGTTGTGTCCTATACACACCAGATAGACACGGTTCATGTTTCTTTCATTGATTAGGCTTTAAACAGCAGCCAAAGCTACAGCTCCAGTGGGAACTGATATTCATGTGATCTCCCCACACTGTCTGCTGGAATAAGCACTATAACTCTCCTGAGGCAAACAGCCATTCGTGCTACATTGGATCAATATCCAGAACATGGGAGGAGGGGCATATAGCTGTGGGCTATACAGAAATGTACTGAATTTTTATATGAATACTGTAGTTCATCAGGGATCTAGGGTTTTAAAATATAATTAGACAGGGAAATTGTGATTTCTGTTGGATGTCAAAGTCAGTGCTAAATGAAATCTTTCATAACTCATCTTGCTCAGGGACTTGTCTCCTTTCGTTTCACCAGGGGGTACTTAGACCCAAAAGTAACTCATGAGGGAACAGTGTGAGGAAATGTGTCTAGACATGCGCTTTCCAGGATCCCCTCTGTCAGTGCACACACAGGTGAAAGCCTCATGACAGTTACCTTGTGACCCTGGCCGATGCCTGTCTGCTCCAGTATGTATCACCCAGTCGCTCATCTAGTCTCACAGCACAAGCAGCCTCACTCCGCATCCTTAACACACACATATAAACACAGATTACCAATCATTCCCAAGGTGTAACACTGGCACAGCACAGTGTTTCCATTTAGCAGGTGGGCAGAAAGGACAAAAGGGCGTGTTTTGCTTACATTCTGAGAGCACACTCCTAACAGATTCCCCCTTATAACCTTATTTATTTGAGGCAAGGCTGACTGAGTATGTTTGCTGTTTTGCAGAAACACTGGGAGCTGCATAGTGCATCAGTAGCTGTCTAACGTTGGACTCTTAGGAGCCGCAGTTGAGCAATGGGTTGTTTAAGGTTGAAGATATTTTTATCAGCAAATCCCATGAAGTTAATATCACTGAAACAAATGCAGCAATATGACTCGTATATGGAAGTCTGCAGGAACAAGCTTTTGGTTTGTTCGTGGGATTTGTTCGGGACAATAAAAAGATTCAATAATACTACTATTTATGTTTTATGTTTTACTGTTTATACTGTATGCAGAAGATGCTACAGATTAATTTTGTTAATCTTGCCCATGCAAGTCATTGTTAGTTTAACATTTAGCACTTGAAATAGCATATCAACATGTCAACATGATTTAGTTTAGAATTAGCATTCTAACATTTTCTAATTGCAACAACATGTTTGGCAGCAGGGCAGAATATGATACAGTAGAACAGTATAGTTATTCTATATACATAGGAACAGGTATAATTAGTATAAGCATTTCACTTACCACCTTTTATTGTGCAAAATATATTTCAATTCTATTTTTCTTTAGACTTCAGTGCACACTTTAGGCCAAAACCAAGAGAGAGGATGTCAGTGTGAATGTTTGTAGCAGGAAGGTCTGGACAGAGATTATTCAGACACTCATTAACCTTAGTGTAAACAAAATACCAACCTGGGCAGCACTGTGGACGTGGGTGCACCTGTCACACACTGTGGGTAGCCTTTTTAAAATCATTATAGGTTTTATTTCATAAGCTGACATTCAGTAGTGCACACATATTATCACTTTTATCCTTGATTATGTTTTGTTCAAGAGTGAAACATATAATGGCCTAATGGAACATAGTAAGCTGGTGACTCAAACAGTATGTGATTCTTACATAGCAGAGTAAGCAGTGAACCACGGGTGAAAAAGCAGCAGTTTACGTGAGAGTCAACCCTCAACAGAGAGTTATTCTGTCTGTAATATCCTCTCAGGTGTTTAGTGCAGGTTTTTTTTTAACAATGTTCAGTACGGATGTGAGTAACAGACTTAAAAATAGATGAGGAGCAATTCAAAAACACCTCTTCCTTTTCTTTTGTCACCCCTCCAGCTGATGGCACCTCTCTAGGTAGCCTGCGTTTAAAAATAGCCCTGGCAACAAAATGTTATTAGTAAAGTCATGTAATCACTTTTTTATGAGAACTGTGTAATGAATACACCCGAGGTGGAGGCAATGTCATTTGTTTTGCAGATATTCTCTCATGAATGTAAGTATTGGTAAATTAAAATTCTCACCTGATGATGGTGCTATGTGGAAACTTAAGGGATCAGCCAAACAGTTACCACACCTTCTGGGTCTGACACACTATAATGTAAGGTAAGTAATTTGAAACCCTTGACACTAACAAGTTGTTTTAACTAATGGCTACTATTGAGTGAGTAACTTATCACTGCATGTCTTTGATAAGTGCCAACCTTGTGCGTAATTAAAGGTTTGAGGGGTGGTCTGGAGAAATCTGCTGTAGATGTTTTGGCTAGTCTTGTCATCCTAGAAGCCTCTAATGATCTGTCTGGGATTGTGATTGATGAAGCACTTAGCATTGAATCAAAGCACAGGGAACGCTCGCTGCTTGCTAAGCTGTTTGCAAACTAACAGCCACTGTAATTGCATGAAACAAGTCTATTACGGGGGTGTCCTTGATGTGAATTAATGACCTTCATGTCAACATTAAATGCAAAACTGAATGCACATGAAAAGTCTACTGACATGCCTCAGACAGTTTACATAGGTTATTACCAGCATGGGTTAAAAAAAAGTGCTGTTACTCAGTAAATTGCAGTTTGTTTGCTTGTTTGCTTGCTTTTTCTTTATGAACACTGGAGCATCTGCAATGTGTCCACAAGTAATTAATTACACATTGAATGTTTTAATTGTTTAATAGTAACACAGTCCTTGTAGAGGAGTTCAAATATAACCTTACTGCCAACTGAATGAGTATTGTTGTGTTTGCTTCTCTATTAAAAAACACAGTTATTCCACACAGCTGTGCACACAGGTGTGACCATCTGGATGTCGATGCCACTGAGCTCTCAGCACTATGAAGCAATTTCCAAATATCAAGGTGGCTTCTTTGCAGGAAAAAAAAATCAAGCCTTGCTGCATAGGCATAATCTTTCTATCTATCCAGCAGCAGCGGGGTGTTTTTACTTCTGTATTTATGGCTCAAATGCAAAAAAGCCTTTGGGGAACGATGCATAATATACAGCCGACAATGCTGTACACTAAACCTACCCACTCAAGCCTTTTTACATCTGGCTTGATCAGAAAAAAAGAGCAACAAACATAAATCTAATGAGATCAGGGCCCAACATGTTTCCTAAAATATGTTGGATCATCACAAACACAAAAGGCTCAGGAACATAACAACTGTGCAGATAAATGTTTTTCACACATATTTTAAATGCTCCCGGTTTCCCCCCACCCCCCTTTGTGATTACTTATTCATTTGTTTGTTGGTTTATTTTTCATTGCCTCAGGTGCAGAGGGCATGTGTTTGATGGGTTCCCATGGCAGTCTTTACTAAGGGGAGGAAGGCTGCTGCTACATTCAGGTCAAAGGGAGGAGAAAAGACATGTCTGCTTATTTGCTGCAGCATTATAAAAGCCTTTGATTAATCCTTTGAGGCAATGAGACGAAAAGGATATGAAAAACAAACTAAGGTGAGTTCAGGGCTTTGAATGCGGAGCTCATTGTAAAAACTGTCTGTGTAGGCATGTGTGAGTAGTAGCAGAATAAAACACGGCTTCCGCAGGGTGATGTTTCTTCCTGCACTCTGATAGTTGACCTTGTGCTGTTCTGCAGGAGACAGAATGTCAATAGAGAGTCACTGGTGCAGCTTTCACTGCTCCTCTTAACAAATGTGTTTTACAACCTGTAACCTTTTCATTTATTGATCTTTGATTAAAACTGTTGCTATGCCCTTACAAGAAAATACTCATCCAAACACTCAAAATAATTATTCATATATCCCATATCCATTAGCTGACATTGACATTTACATTTAGTCATTTGGCAGGTGCTTGTATCTAAAGTGACTACAAGTGAAGAACAAAATGAAGCAAAAACTCAGTGAACATTAAGAGTTAAAGTGCTATATGTTCTTTTTTTAATTTTAACTTGAACAAATGAATTTTTGGAAGAGTTCTGTTTTCAACTTTCTTTTTATTTTTTATTCTGAGTAAAGTAGCTGAGGGTGCAGACTTTGGTAACTCATTCTACCAATATGGGACAATTGTGCCGAAGAGCTTTGATTTGGGTCTTTTGTGGTTTGGTGCCAGGACCACCAAGTGGCATTTGTTGGCTGAGCAAGTGACAGAGAGGGATTGTAGTGTGTTAAGGTAGGAAGGTGTAGTCAAGCCTACTCTGTAGGCAGGTGTCAGAGTTTTACATTTAGACATTAACATTTAGTCGTTTAGCAGATGCTTTTATCCAAAGCCACTTAAAAGTGAGGTACAAGCCAAGCAAAAATCTAAGTCAAGGAAAAAAATTTTAGGGAAAGTGCTATCAGAAGAAGTGTGTCCGTTTCATGAGATGTAGGTGCAAGAAACTTAAAAATATATATTTTTTTGGATGAAAGTGCATTTTTTGTAGCGTATTTAAGTGCAGAGGAAGTTACAGAAAAGTTCTGTTTTCAGCAATTATTTGAATATTGGGAGTGAGGTTGCTGACTGTGCAGAGTTCGCTAGCTTGTTCCACCATTGTGGGACCACAGAGCTGAAGAGCTTTTTGTGATGGGACCCACCAGACACCGTTCATTGGCAGAGCGCAGTTGGCAGGAGGGATTGTCTGTAGGCAAGAGTCAGAGCTTTGAACCTGATGCGGGTGGCTACAGATTATTAAAAATAAGATGTGCTTCTGCCTTTTGGATCATATGAAGGGGTTTGATTGTGCATGCTGGTAACCCCGTCAACACTGCACTAATCGAGACAGGATATGAGCCTGCACAATCAGTTGAGTTGTATATTGAGAAAGGTGGGGTCTGATCTTTCTGATGTTGCCCTAGAGACAGAGGAGATGTGGTCTGTAAAGCTCAGTTGGTTGTCAATGATGACCCCCAGGTTTCTGGTAGATTTAGTGGGGACAATCACTGAAGACTGTTTATGCTGATGTTGTGTTTTGAATCTGACTGGGATAGCTACTGGAAGAAAGTGTAGTGAGAGGAGCAATGTTGTGACATGTGACTATTTTGGCTAATCAGCAACGAGACGTGCTCCTGTGTTTTGGAACATCTGTTAGTAGTAGGGTGTTGCAGTAGTCAAGGTGGGATATGACTAGTGTTTGCAGAAGCAGTTGGGTACAAAATTAATATTAAGTTAGAAATGGAGAAAAGGAAACATTTTTATCACAGAAAATAATATGAGCTCACAGCTCATGCAACCTCTGATGAATAGATACTGCTTGATTATTGAGTTGTGAAGTGAAAGAAGCTATTGTGGCTACCTTGGTTCAGAAAATTGAACTCCCATTCATTTTCTTCATAGACACTGTAACGTGACTGATAGTAGGAGTCGTTGTATGTGTTGGATGGACATAAAACTCTGTGTAAACTGTGTAAACTTTCTGCTTCTCTGATTACAAAGAAAAATTCAAATTGTACAGTACGCCTGCTAACGTGAAACATATGTTAACTATGACCTCCTGATGTATTCTGGTAAGAAACACAGTTCAGTTAACATAATCCACCCCAACCACTACCTTACACCTTTGTTTCTGTTGTAGGTTTCATATTATACCCCCTTTGGCGGTTAAATAAACGGGTCCCTGGCATCCGCAGAGTGTGTCTGTAAATGTTCCAGCTGAGAACTGTGCAAATCATCGTTTCTGCCCTGGCTGAAGTTTTGCACTCAGAGCCTCTCTCTGGTTTTGAGCTTCACTAATATTAGCTAATTACAACAAGTGTTGGGCAGCAGTGCAGAATATGATACAGAAAAACAGTACAGTAATTCTAATATTTTCTAATATTTTGACTCTTTGATGCCTCTACCTCACAGACAGGCTGTCATGTGAGCTTTAGACTTTGTGTACCATTATTGGCAGTACAGATTGCAGTACACAGTTTGCAGCTTATGTGAGTTTATTTTAAAATTCTAGATGAGATCAGTAAATATATCAACCTGGAGGAAACATGATTTAGTAAGTAAAACCGATGAGCATCGCATATACATATAGTATTATAAATTAAGATATCATTAAAAGAAGAAGCTAGTCTTCCCACCTTTCATCTTCACAAAGGGTCACAAGCCAGAAGGCTGGGAAACTTTGCTATATAGCACAAACAACATTATATTTATGGCGTTTTATTGCTAAGACCTGACAAGTCATGCATCTTCGTTCCGAGTGTCACTCTAGGCACTCTGTTTCTCCATGAGTGCTGATACAGCATACAGACTTTGTGTCTGTTCTTGAGGCTCTCCTCACTTCTCTCCCTCAGCCTCTTTTATCCCTCAATCCTCCCCAGCAGCTCTTGTCTATTCAAATCAAGGGCTGGCAGAACAGTGCCAGAAGGCATTTCACTCTGGAATAAGAAATCTACTCTCCTTTGGGTGTACAACGGAGCACTGAGTCCCTGCTCTGATTCCTCCACAGCTAAACAACAACAACAGTCTGAGTGCACAGCCGTGGCAGAAAGCGCTGCATTTCACTGCTGGCTTATAGCAGGCCGGGCTCACAGGAGCAAAGTGTCACACAGTTGCTATTTCCAGCTGCTGTAGAAAGGGGCATGAGGGAGCCGAAAGAGGCAAAAAAAAGGTCTCTCCGAGGTCCCTTGAAGTCTGTCAGTCTTTTTACTGCTCTTTTTCAGTTGGGATACCAGCTAGTGTTGCTTAGCGCCTCTTCCGCTCATTCATCTTTCTCTGTACTTTTTTCATGGTTGCTTGGCTGCAGCACTCCGGGGCGTAATGTCACATTTTTCAATGTCGTCCCTCATCACTGTCTGGATTTCATTGTTTCAGGCACAGAGTAGATGAGGTTCGTATTTTTAGAACATTAATTTATGTTATACAAATTAAGTATGCTTCACAAGTGACTCGGGCACCTTTCTATGGCTAATTCATTTCAAAGCAGCCCCTGTGTGTTGCTCCATTTGCAGGCAAGTACAGAGATGTGCAGATAAAGTGTGTTCAAAGGAATAGCACAGACTACAGAGGAAATGATAACATCAGCTCAGTCCCCCTGAAGTCCTCTGTAAAGTGAACAACTTATCCCTTGGGTTGTCTGCTAATCCACTAACCTTGTAGTAGCTCAAACAGGTAAATAAGTAAAAGGGAATTAGAGGATGAAAAGCAAAAAGGAAATAAACACCCCCGTATCAATTCTTGAAAATGATTTTATCTGTTTCGGTATTAAAAAGTATTTTATTTGTGATTGTTAAGCTTGCAGTCATATTAATTATTGCACTGAATTTGCCATTTAATGAAAATTTCTTGTGGTGGGATTTGTCCTATTTTATCAGGCTATGCCACAAAGTAGAGCTGCATCATAAAGGAGGCTCCCAGCTCTTCTCTGTGGTAGGTGAAAAATTAAGAGATTTGGACAAATTAAAATGCGGTGACAGGTAGTGACAGGTGTGAAATCTAATATGTCACACTAATATGTCTGGACATCACAGTCTAAAACATCATAGTAAAAATACAGACGATTTCCAAAGCAGCAGTGAGTAAGATCCATCTACAGCTTGACTCACCAGTGCTGGAGCCTTTGCTTTTCCGTCCCTTTGGTGTCATGAAATGTCACAGACCAGTCACATTGTGCTGCATGCAATTTACTGATGTTACATTACAGGGTCTGGGGTGTACTGAACTTCACACTAAATTTTTCCACTGGTGCCATTTGGAGCTATTAAAGTGAAAAGCAGCAGATTCTGAACATGTAACTACATACATATGGACGTGGGTACTCTTCTATTTAAACTACTATTGTGTGTGAGCATTCAAACTGTTTCACACACTAAATACTAAACATATATAATATTTTAAGTTGATCTCACTATATAAAATATTTGCTTTGAACCGACATAAATCAGTCACGTGGAACCTGTTGTTTAGGATTAGGTTGTTTAGAGTGCATGCAGACAAAAAACTGGTGACACCTTGATGTATTTGGCTGAACTACATAAAAAATAGAACATATATGCCCTGACACAAGAACAGTGTCAAGTATGCAAAAATAAATTAATTTCATATCCAAAGTACAAGAAATTAGTGTCCAGTTCACTGATTTATGTACAATCAGTGCACTCACATTGCAGACAGTCACAGATTTCAGTAACAAACATACAACACAGCTTCCACAATGTACTTGTTCAGTTAATATAATGAAGATATGTTGTTTATTTACATAAATGGCAATGACAGCTTATCAATAACATCATAACAGTCAACAATCTTACAATATGGTGCAACTTTCAATTTATATGACAAGATTAGTAAAGTTTTTATACTTATGTTGAGGCACTTAGTTCAGCACTTAAGGTTAGAGAAAAATTGAAATCTGAATTAATGTAGAAAAAAATAACAGTTACTTCAAACACAATGTTTATTTACAATCACACAATCTTCCTGTGACCTTACCCAATGTGCATTTTCTTCCTAAACCTAACCACAAATGCATGTGAGCACTGTGTGCTTTATTTGTGCACAATCCACCCCAACCACCACCTTAAACCTTTGTTTCTGTTAAAGCTCTCATACTATTACTACTACTATTAAAAACAGATAGCCGGTGTCCCCTGAGTGTGTCTGTAAATTTTCATGCTGAAAAACTTAGCAGACCCTTTTTTCTGCACTGGCTGATCTCTGGAACAACTGGTTTTGAGCTGCGCATGTAGTACATTGTATGTACAGTATTGCCTGCATTTTAGGAGATAGGGCTAAATCAATTTTTTACTGTTTATAATTTAGACAGTTTTAAGATCCAAATTGCTCTAAAAGACGACGTCATTGTTTTTTGTTGTCATAGAAAATGCCTGGCTATCATCAAGCATTACATAAATCCATATTTAGAATTTGGATTTAGTGCTGTTTGTCCTATTGCCAATGTGATAATGTAGTGAAGCTATCGATCAAACAGCCAATCAACAAAAGCCTTTGCATTTGCTGTTCTAACCGCCCAGTGTTTGGTAGATTACTGTTCCAATTTATTCTCCTGGTGCAGATTCCCACTAGGACTTTATGGCAATGTCTTTAAATAATTTGCTCCAAATCCACCCAAGAGGGTATTTTCAACCCATTTAGAATATATTATTTATTTTGACCTCCCCTGGTGGAAAACAAGGGGTCAGCATTATCATGCATATAAACATGTTGCTCATTTACGCTCCTCTGCACACAGCTCATTGATTCAGGAATTGCGCCCCCACACACACGCGCACACACACACACACACACACACACACACACAATTTTAATGAGTTTTTCACCTCCGTCTATAAGAAAAGTGTATATGTGTGTGAGTGGTGGCTGGGAATGAAGGGGTGTAGCTGGTCAACTTGAACACAGCCTTGTTAAAAAGTCAATTAAAGAGAAACAAAGAAGGAATGAGGGGGAAAGAATTGTTTCTCCTCGCAGCTGTTTTCACTTGCAAGGCAGTGAGCAGCCTTAGCGAATGAGTGCAAGGATTATTTATAGGCAAAGCCTGGCTCTCTGAAGAAAAAGAAGTCTGAGTCCAAGATTATGACTGTTTTCTGTGGAATTTTACATCAAACACAGTTGTTGCAATTTGCAGTTTCACACTTGCTCTGCAATCTCCTCCAGTCCTCAGGAGGAATGACTTTCTTAGTGTTTCATAATTGCTAAAGGAGCCAGGTTTTAAGACTGTGTGGCTGTGGTGATAATCTAAAACATACACTTCGGCTGATGAAGCTGCGTGTGCTGCACTTCAGATTTTATCAACCAGTGGCATCCAGTGACTCCTTCAGGGGCAGGGAAAGGGTAAGTTGAAAAGAATGAACAATCAGGCAATAAATCCGTCATGTATCTTCCTCAGCAGGAAGACACAAGAGGTGTGTGAGGGGAAAATAGTTTATTTCCTCCTCTGTAATCTTTGCAAACATATATTTCTCACAGTGCTGCAATAATTCTCAATTATATTCCACTAAGTTCAATTGAATAGCCGTGTCTTTCTCCAAAAATTCAATATTTGAACTGTGCAGAAAATCCATGTCTCATGTGACCGAAACAAAAGTGAATTCATCCCAACTCAGCTGCTCTTTCTATCTGCCAGCTGTCCACAGCCTGTTCTTTCATCCTCAGTCCTCTCAGACTTCAGCACTGACATGTCGATAAAGCATAAAAAGATGAAGCAGCTAACAGTCAGACTCAGCTGTAATTGCTGGCCCGTGGATGTGTACAGGGACTCTTTATGGGCATAGAGGGCACTAGCAAGTTACTTTTGTTTATCACACCACAGCTCTACTGTGTCCTAATGAGACTCTTAAACTTATTCTAATTTTTGATGTTTTCATTAGACATAGACATAAGACACTCTAAGGCTTCTTTAATCAAATTCTGGCACAATTTAAAAATCTAAAGTACATTTTATGTATTCATATACATTTTTTTTATAATGAGAGTAAAAATAATAGAGGATTTGAGCAGACATTTGGCTCTATTCAATCATACTTTCCACTCCCAAGGTTAATTTAAAAAAGCCACAACATTACAGCTCCAGCAAGTCAAAGTATATCTTACTGTCTTGCATAAACATAGCTTTTTGTAGCAGGTGTAACATTGGTTTGCAGCAGGGGCAGAGATGTTGCATTATTTATCTTAATGTGAAGGGGGAAAGCCTTGTGTGACAAAGGCACACAAAACAGCACTGGCAGTAGTGCAGAGATATTCATCTGTAAAGGTTTTGGAGTGAGTCTCCCCTTCTAACCTCTAAGTCCGCATATCTCTTTAGAAGTCACCTGTTGGACTGGTGGTTGACTTCAGGAAATCCAGGACTCTTGTCACGCCTTTATCTATCTGTGGTGAGAAAGTGGGGATGGTCTCTGAATACAAATACCTGAGAGTCTCCTTGGACAATAAACTGGAGTGGACACCAAACTAAGCAATTCTCTATAAAGAAGCACAGAGCCAACTGTATTTTCTGCAAAGGCTCATGGATACTAACAGGTTGGACATATCAATCTAGAGAGCTGGTTCTGTTCTGGGCGTGGAGCTGGACCCTGTACATGTTGTAGAAAGCACCTGTGTCCAAGATATGTATATAAGATATTACTATATCTTAAAAACACCTGGTGGGAACATTTATGGCAGATGTGCATGAGTCCAGCGGCTTCACTGGTTGGCAGAGGCACACAGCTGCAATGTAGTTGCTTTATGATACAGTTGTAAGTTGTAAATAAAATTTGGGGCTGTGTGCCTAAGTTTTTTTGGTTTGTTTGTTTGTTTTTTTGACCCCAAACAGACTCATGCTTTTTAATACTTATCATGGTATAGCTATTGCAACAGGTTAATAAGTTAATAGTGTTATGGTTAAATAAATATTATTTGCTTCAATGTCACCTCCAAAAAGCACCTTAGCTTACGATATTTTAAAAACGTTTTTATTCATTTTTCAATAAGAACTAGATTCTTTGAATTTGAATATTAAAAATACTTTTCTGGCACAAGGGAGCTGCAGTGTTCAATCTATTAATGAATGAGAGATCATTAATGTCTTATAATTACCAAGTCAGATTTTGTCCCACAATTTGAAATAATTGAATAGATGAGAATTAACACTAACCTTAGTGTGAAATGACTTGAGTTAATGAAACGACTGGGAGAAAAAAGCAAGAAACAGATTTGGTATATTAATTGAAATACTGATAATGACACAGAGAGCTACTTCAGTGGGAAGAGTGTGGCACTGCCTCTTCTGGTGTAAGCAGTTTAGTCCCCGCAGAGACCACCAGGGATGTTTGAACTCATCCTTTTGTGAAGAGGTTGGAATAAATGGCATATGAGCCTCCACTTATTCAGGTTGGTTATTATGATCAAAATGTCTACAGTGCTTCTTACATTATATAGAAAGAGCCAACCAGAGGGTCAGGGATGTGCAAGACATTGCACATTCTTCCATTTTTCATGTTTTGACTTTCTTATTATCCTGACATATTACAGCAAGTATGGCTTCATATAACAAACTTTATCAGCAAAACATTATGGTTAAGTAATGTCTCTATTCTTTTATAAAAAACATACATTAAAAACATACATAAAACATCAGGATAAATACTGACTTAAGCTTTCTCATGTGCCTTCAGATGCAGCATTTTGAGCTGTTTTTTAGGGAATCTCTCATGACATATTTTAGCTGCAGGTGGCATTAAATACAGATATGCTGTAAGTATAATTTAATAGAAATACTCTTAGACATACATGGTGTATAAGTACTGAATTAACATGCATTTTATGTCCTTTCCTTTTAGATTAATTAACAGATTCAGGCCACTGGCCAGATCTGAGACACCTCTGTTGGACTTAATGGTTTGTACACTGTGAGTCTTTAAAACCTTTGAATTTAACCTAACAGTGTACACTTTAAACACACTGTGTTTTTTCATTACTGGGGTGACAAGACAAAACTGTAAACTGTATCACTAACTGTACCTGCTTCCTTTATGTCTCAGTTTTTGGCAAAGACACATATTGTATATTAGATTAAGAGGAATATCCCTATATCTGCCCTGTATTTATGTGCTGATCTACAGCCAGTGAACAACTTCTCACTCTACCCTTTACACCTTCTGTCCTCATCATCTTGATATTTCACACAGACCGGACAGACATTAGCACAAACATGGGTTCTGAAGTTTGGTTTCCCCCTCTTCGGGCCACAATCTAACACCTCTCCTGTGGAGTAGTGATGCGCCGATAATTATATCACATCTGTCTTCTCCTAGAACCATCTTTTCTGTTTGTGTGAGCATGTGTGCATGTGAGTGTGCGTGTATTTTTTTTTTGTGCATGAACCATCTTGATTGGGGGTGTATGTATGACAACCCCAGCAGCACCTGGCCTCCCCAGCAGGTAGTGGTGTATGTATTAATGTGAGAAAGTGTCAGAGACAGACAAGGTGCATCTAGCAGAGATGGGCTATATAAAAACAACTTCAGACTTCTTTCTGAAGCTGCTACCTAACCAAAACCACGTGCATTTCACTCCCTTTTTCTTACTGCAAACCAAACGGATGTAACATAATTACATTTTCTGTTAAACTGAACAGGTGATCACAGTTCTGAACAAATCAAACATATTAAAAAACAACTACAGTGATGCAAATGTGTGTGTTTGTTTCATTTTTTTTTTTGTAAGCATCAGCTGTCATCACATCTGTCCTCCCTCAAATCTGGCCACGATTCCAACCATGGTCATTTGATTGACAGCTCATTACCCTCCCCTTAACACACACAACAACCTTGGAAAATAGAGGGAAAGTTGGAGAAGTCACGTTTTGCATTTTAGCTGAGCTGATACAAGGAACTAACATGAGCACAGAGGTGAAAAATCTGAATGCAGTCACATCTTAGGTAATTCCACCAACTTTTATGTTCTGTAACTTTCATTTTCTTAAGATAAATTATGAGATAAATCTGAATCCTCTGATGACAGATTCTATATTTTTGTTAATAAGACCATAAAATGGATCACTGCCAGCTTTTTATCTTCTAACAGCCACTCAGTTATTCAAGGACACTTCTTTGAGGGAGTTTTTCTTTTGTTAAATCTGATTTATTATTTGCTCTGACTTAATTCATTTAACTGCTTTTATGACTTGAGAAAATGCATGTGAAGTAGCAGTTTCATTGGAGCACTCTTCCCAGAAAAACTGAGCACTACAGTTAGACTTTAAGTCAAGGATGAGGCATTTTGCTCCAAGCAGGGTCGACCTGACCTGTGTATTTGGATAACCTTCTTCAGATATTAGGTGTTGTTGTGCCACCACACAATTGTCAAGGATGTTGCAGACAGTGTGAGGCTGACAGGATGTATAGGTATGTGTTTTGGGATGTCACATTTATTTGAAACTTGAGAAAAGTATTTTTTTGTCAGGCTGTGACAATGTTGCATGAGAGAAATGCCACATGGATCCAGAAGTGCAAGCTATGAATAACACTAATACCACATATGCAAGTACACACCATGTAACCTTCATCTCCTGTGTGCAGCAGTATCACAGGAGTCAAAGAACTCCCTGTTCCCTGGAGAAGGTCCAGGACTCACCCCACCGCCTACCTTATCTCCAAGTTCCCACCACTGAAGAAAAGCAAGGTCTTTCACAAGAATCTTATCACTCGATTAGAAGGGAGAGGAGAAGATGGGAGGAGGATGAGGGGGAAGGTAGGAGGTGAGAGCCCCTGCCGAGCAAGGCCACAGCCCCACTTTCCCATGCCCGTGTCTGATCATCAGTCCCACCAGGGCACAGCATACAGAGAAAGAGAGAAAGAGAGAAAGAGAGCTATCTGGAGGCGGGAGATTTACAGAGAGGAAGAGAGAGAGATGAAACAGGAGCAATGTCAAAAACTAGAAACCAGACGACCCTCACATCTCTACTCTGCAACCCCAGCACAGCATGAACAGCACAGGAAGTATGATACAGAAAACAGATGTAGAATTCCACATTTCTATAACCACCAGCAGCTCTGATGAGTTACTGTATGTGTCTGGTTACACACACACCTAAAGTGAGCACATTCAGATGTTGCAGCACATTAAGGAATACTACTGTATACTGTGGTGGGTTCAAACACTACATAATCTGTCACCATGCAAACATTTGAATGGTGGACTGCTGAGAGCTTAGCAATTCATTACAAAAAAGACAGTAATGTACAAAGATAAAATGTGTTTTTCTCACATGTAAAGTGTCATGCTTCGCTTCTGTAATGACATGTACATATGTTTGAAAGAAACGCAAGAAAATTCCTGCTGACTTGACTGTGTGAACTTTTTTTTTTTTTACATTTTTTGATCACTTGTGATTGAATGTACACTGTGTCTCTTTTTATGAGCTGTTTAGTCTTTGGTTGAGTCTGATCTTTTCTTTAACCTTTGCTTAGAAAAGTTGACAATGAATCAAAGATCTGATGAGTAGTAGAAATGACTGTACATGTGTCACTGATAAAATGAAGACTCGGTGTGAACCACTCGTCTGGTTTGACTGCGTCTTGCAGTTAGCTTTTACCACAGCTTTGAATCCTTTGAAAAATGCATTTGATTAAGCAAATGTTCTCATTCTTTATAGAATCATTCCAGCTGGTAATTAATTATGATTGTGAAAAACATGAATGCAGGAAAAAGAGTAACACCTGCATTTCCAGCCTGCCTACCAATGCTAATAAATACAATAGAGCTCAATTGACTAAAAAATTAAGTGTTCACAAAATTTAAAAAAATTATATTGAACATTATAAAAAAAATTGATCAGGGTTGCCAACTGCACAGTGGGCTAAGACACTTGGCTTTTGTGTTAATTTGATTAATTGCAAATGTTTGTGGTTATATGGTTAAAGTGCACCAGTGAAGTACAATTTTAAACTGTATATTGTCAGAAGGCTCATCAGGGGTCTGCAACCTATTTTTGCCCCAGTGCCTCCTAGTAGGTTCATTTATCCCTGCCTGAAAACACATTTGAAAATATTAACTTTTTTATGCACACATAAATGTCAAATTTGATGCACCTGTTTATTTCACTTGAATATAAGGGCAACCCACAGTCAGAATTCTTTACATGTGCCCGTATTAGCCAGCTGATAACCTCAGCAGCAGACAAGTCAAAGGCCCAGACGAGCAACCACGAGAACTCTAAATATTTAAACAGCACGAAACGGCATTTGTTCTTTAATTGCCATATTAATGCGCCATTAGCGCTGATGAAACCGAACAGTCACTTGACGGCAGCACGCCACATTAAAGTGGTGGTGATACACAGAAAGTGTCAGTCAACACAGACAACAGTGCACAATCACTCTCTCTGTCAGCTCCCCACTAAGTTGTGTGATGTCTGGTCGGCTCACTGCTTGGATGATTACAATCTCTCAACACTGCAAAACTATCACTGCCATCATTCATTTGCACAACAAAACAAAAAACTTACAGGGTGGAACAACACTTCCACAACACTTCCATTACTCAAACACAAATCCATCTTCTCACTGCATTAAGGAACCTAGTTCTTCCTACTGCTGTGAACACCTCATTTAATACTTTACACCTCATCTTAGGGCCTTTGCTAATGTCTTTATGCACAGTCACAATGATTTGGAGATATTATGGTCTTCAGGTTCACAATTGAGGGGTGCAATTCACAGCAGCCCTCATGCACACAGAATGTCTCACTGGTGTTTTATTGCCAAGCTTCAGAGTGATAATGGAGGACAGTACGATCGAGCAGCCAGAAAGAAATAATGTGAAACTGACTTCTGTTGCACGTTAAATTCTGATCTCTTATTTAAAATAAACTCTCAAACAAGAACATTTAATGACTGACACTGTTTAACAAATGAAAAAACTTTAGTCTATAATGTAAATAGATTGCTGTTTATAATAAATGACAATTGCAAACATGAAATTGATCCATTGTGGGTGTTATTAGACTGATTGCCAGTTAATAGCTTTTGACAACTATAAAGAGGTTTGACAATCAGTTGATTGGTATGTGGGCTTTCAGGGCACCAAGAAACAAAGAGAGATTCTAAGATACAAAATCATCTGTGTCCAATTACAGATGCTTTAGTTAAAGAAACTGCAAAATGATTCAACATGACACCACGAGTAGCCTTGAAGAACCTGCGGCGACAAAGAGACAAAGATCAATTACATGGATATAAACTAGAACAGAGGTGAGACCATCAGATTACATTAGAGCACATTGAAAGTACAACAAATAGTTTAGTAATTACCCTGCAACCTGTAATTCAGATAACACATTATGAAATTTAAAGATGTCATTGTATGGATAAAGTACTATTAAAATACTCACCTATTCAGTATAATGCAATGAAAATGTTGGAGTGTTGGAGGAAAGGAGGTTTTTGCAATTATGGGAAGTACTGAGTTGACAAAGTTGAAACATTTGGGAAAAGTGGTGAGAATTTCTTTGTACTTGTAGTGTAAGTGAAGAAAAAAAGGAAATAACAGGTACATTTTTATAATTCAAGTTTTATAACTAGGGCGTTGTTAAAGTTTTTATGATTGGATTCATGCACTGACAGCACATTCAGAGCATGATTGTGGTCTCAAATTCTTTGGTTTCAAAACCGCTTTTCTTTCCTTAACCACAGGACTCTGGACTCAAACGCACTTTCTCATAATAAAAGTGATTTTTTATTTATTCCAAAACTCCTTTGCACCACAACATAATCAGAATATGATTACATTCACTACAAAAACATAATCAAGTTTGTAATTTAGTTGCATAGACAAGTAATTTTCAGAAGACAGGGTTGCTTCTGTCTTTGTGCTGAAAACAAAGGGAAACTTGGGCAGTTCTAGTACTGTTCAAAATAATGCAAATAGGCTAAATGTATTTCTCCAAACAAAACATATGACTGAAATTAATTTTATAATAATCATCATCATCCATAACAGTTTTACCTCTTGGGTTAAAAAAATTATACATTGTAGTAGCTTGTGGCTGTCACTGCACAGAGCATATTTAGTAGTGAATGAAGCCATTTTGGTCATAGTAATTTGTATTAGCTGCACAATTGAGCCAGTTAATGAAAAAGATATATAATTTCCACAGTAATCTAAATATGTGTGATGGAAAGCTTTGAAACCCACCCACACTTATCCTGAAATGTGTCAAAACATTTTCCCCATTTACTCATTTCCAGTGGTTAAAAAGTAGAAACACATTGAATCTTACATGATTTTAAGACATTACTGCATTCATGCTGAATAATGAGCACGCTCCCTATTCTTCTGGAGAGAGTTTTGTTTAGTATGGAGGGACAAGCATACTCAAGGGTGCCCTCATCAGCATTGCTGAGCAGGAAGGAGAGAGAAAGAGAGAGAGAGTGAGAAAGATAGCGTACAGGACCGACCCCACTGGGAGAGACCTAGGGACTCGCAGCCTTTTGAAGTGGTAATTTGCCCAAACCCTAGGGAGAGTTGCCAAATTGAAAAGTCTTTTGACAGCAACAGACAGCCACCATTGTCATCTGATTGAGCCACCTTCAGGGATGGAGGCAGCAAGGAAGACAGGGAGAGAGAACCTGAAACAGTGGAAGTTACAAGGACAGAAATAAAACTATTTCAGTGCATGTTTTATTTAGACTCTGTTGCTGATGGCAGTGAGCCCAAAGGTGCCACTGTGTTGATATGAGCACTTATCAGTTCTCCAACATTTAATGAATTTATCTCTAGACAAATGTATCAAGGCTATGTTTTTTTTAAATATTTTAATTCCCATCCATGAATAGGATAAATGAGAAACAGCTTCCTGTCATTACTTTTTTTTTATCATTCTGTCATAAACAAATCTCCCACTTCTGCTGCTCTGTGCCACATTCAGTTAATGTGCAGAGTAACAGAGAAGAAAACATGGTTGGCGGCTCAGTGATCTACACCCCTGGATCATATGAGCACATGAATCAGAGCGATGATAAGCTTGAGGTCAAACGTTGCCTGATTTGCATTAAGACTGGCTGTGATCCACAAATAGATTTCTGCACACTGCACAGAGCAGAGAAAGACAACATAGTGATAAGCAATAAGACCTTCACATGATGTGCAATTAGTTGATGCATTAAAAATGTTTGTGCTGCACAAAGGTGGTGGGGCAACTTTGGCTTCTGCTGGTTAGCATCTGTTCAGTTTTATGTAGCAACAGCAGAGTTCACTGATACATTTGACCTCATGTATTGTTGTTTTGGTGAACTGCCCTTCATCATACTCTTCCTCCCCTCCTCATCTATCTCATACACACATACATAGACCAGCTTATATATGCTCAGAGGTAACAACAACTTTTAGCCTCTGGATACTTGAATTCCTCCTACTGGGAGCCAGGTGGCAGCACGGTGGCCTGACTCCCCAGAGGACCTGGTTGAGGTGCTTGTCTCGCCACCCCATGGCCTTATTCTGTCAGCCCCCGTTGCACGATGCAGATTGGCCCTTACATAAAGCCCCCCACCCTCCAAAACCCCCTCCATCTGTTTAACTGCATCTCCAGCATCCTGCACAAAGCACAGCACAACAAGGAAAAAGGAGGGAGGAGAAGTTGAAACTCGCTAACTGCTGGGAGAAGGAAAAGAAGAGAGAAAAGAGAAATCTGCATTTATGGTCTCCCAGAGGTGTCCAACAAATCAACACTTCCACACTGAAACGAATTTTACAGTAATAGCGAGCACTAGAATGGGTTTAGCTATTGAAAGTCTTTGTTATATCCAATGTCCTTGGACAAATAAGAGATGGCAAAAGTTATTTTTTAGTGTACAGTAGGTTACATTGTAGTGAATCCAATCCAATCCAACAATACATACTGTAACATTTTAAACATGACTCAACTCAAAACAAAGCTAATGTCAGCAGCAGGTGCTCTTTTTCCAACTGCAGATCTCTATTTGAATGTAATTATATAAAAAAAGCACTAAACACAAAGTACAGTGATTGTTTTGACATATGTGGACATAAACAAACAATACTGAACAATTACAAACGTCACAAAGCAGCCAGCATTGCAAAGATGTTTATCCAGGACTCCATGTGGACATTTGTGTCACATGTAATGAAATTACCCCTAGGTGTTCTGGAGATATTGAGCTCAATAGAATGAAGGGTCACAGTGACTTTGACCTTTGACCACCAATATCTAATCATTTCATCTGTGAGTCCAAATGGAAAGATTTTAAGAGATGCACTCAATGTTTTCATGACATATTACATTGAAGAGAATGGGATAGATTTGAGGACACAGTGACACAAGTTTTGGCCTTTGAAATCTAATCAGTTCATCCCCTTTTCACTAAATTTCCTCAAGGCGTATGTATGATATTGCGTTCTAAAGAATGGGACAGATGTACAACCTGAAAGCATAATGCTTCTGGCCAATGTGAGAGCTAAGCTACTAGCATGGCAGAATAGGCTTGTAAGACTACAAACCTAGCATAAAGTAATAATTTGGCACTTTTCTCTACACGTTAAACTGCACAGCAGGTGTTGTTGAGTCAAACATATTGTTTACTGAGTGTACTGAACTTTTGTTTGTTGCTAATGAAAGCGGCAGATTCCCCAAATTGTCAAATCAAGCTTTAAGACAACTACAGGTGTTTGTTGTGTTGTGATTTATAAAATATCATACCTCTAGTCTGTCAAAGTGTCAAATTTTTAAACCACATTTTGCCTCTGAAATGTTGTACTCAGTGCACTTGCTCCGACTGCCTGGCAGATGTGTTTAGATGAACAAGCAGCTTTTGTTGGCTTTTTTTCCCCCACAGAGTGAGACATTTCTGCTTAACTCTGCATATTTGGCCGGCTCGAATGAAACGCTCTGCAGAAAAACAAGAGTGGATTTTAAAAGCTGCATGTTAAAGTGTACCCAATTAAAAGCAGTCCCACATGAGACGTGGGGGAAATGAGTCCACCGTTTTGATGTAGGGGGAACTGCTGCAGTAGACTGCACTTGTTTGCCATTGTTTTGCTTTGTTTTTGAAGCCACTAGCTTTGCAGATATGTGTCCAAAAGAGGACAGAATTGAGGATGCTGCACCTTGGATTTACTTTATCAGCATAGTACATGTTGTTGTAACAGTAAACACAGGCTCTCAAATGCATACTGCATACCACACTAAGAGCACAAATATGCCACTGCTTATCAGACCTTGATCAAATAGTTTTGTGTTAGTCTCAATAAAACAGCATGTCTAAGTGTCTGACTACACTGCAGTCACTGTTACCAATCATTGTAGTGTCGCACCTTACCTAAATGTTTTTCAGAGTACAATGAAACCAATATATACTATTACACTATACAGTATACAAGTAGTGCTTTTACCTGTCGGGAGTTGAAACTGCTGCCACCAAGTGGTGGTTTGCTTACTACTAGCAAGTAGAAGACCCAATGTCTATAAAATGTTGAAATGTATCCTATTACTGTACCCACTGCTAATAGAGGAAAGGAACATGCACTAATTCCTGCATTAGCTGAAATCATGTCATGTTTATAAAATGGCCTTAAATGAGTCAATAACCAGAGTGTTGAATATATGTTTTTCAAACAATAAAAAAAAATTAAGAGAACTCATATAAGTTATTTTCAGAGCTTCATGTTTACAAGAAAACCATATAAATTACATATGTATATGTGTGATATCCAGCAGATGTACTGTATAATTATAATACTGGAAAAATCATAATAATTATTAATTACATAGTTGTTTTCCTGCCTATTGTAAAATGGATAGTAAATATAAAAAGGCATCAAAAATGCATCCAAATCAAACCACCGATTTATTTCAAGGTGTATGATCATGTTATATTTTGGGGTTTTCCTTCCGGAATTCTGATGTTGTCATATGTTGTACAATATAAAAGATAACTGTACTCACTTCCATCTTCTCCTCAAAAACACAGTCTATTTTCTCATTGCCATGCATTTGTTTAATATACAGAGATATCCTTGTATTTGATTTTGAAAAAAATAAATTGTTAAGTAACATATTTGTCAATGTTAAATGGAATGTTTCCATCTTTTATCCTAAACACTTTTCCTGTTAAGGGTCGTGGGGGTGCAGGAGGTTTTTCCTGTTTCATATGTGCTTTGACATATTATATGAAAACAAAGTAAACAAGTGTTAACCAAAACAAAACAGCCTGATCTAGAAAAGTTATTTTATGCAATCCTGCTGGTAATGCTCATCGTGGAAATCATTAGGCCGGACATTCTTCTATTTTTCCTGCTGCACTGTGATAAGAGATGACCTCAACGGTGCCAACATGCTAAGATAGATTTTCCATTGCTGAACCCTGTGATGTATGACCGCTGCTCTTAACGCTGCAAACTCAGAGGTTCAGAGAAGAGAGCACAGTTTCATCTTCGGCTGGTTGCACTGGCCTTGACATGCCATAACACTCCCTCTGCCACACAGGACATGGCTTGTGTGTGTGTGTGTCAGTGTCTCACTTCAACACACCCTGAGAGTCCTTGTCTAGAGACCATGAGTGCTAAAAAGCATGGGGCCCCTGTTCTAGGAGAGAAAAAAAAAACCCTGAACAGATAAGAAACTTTTTAGGAACGAGCTGTCCTGAACATTTCCCTTCTACTGTGCTCTGCTTCTGATATCTGCAGCATGTGTCAGATAGGAGATAATAACTCTAACAAGTTCATTGTTAAATATGATGATTCGGGCACAACAGGCAATGAACTTTGCACAGACATCCAAGGTATGCATATCAATGTAGCGAGCTGTTTTTTTTTTTTTTCTCCAGAAGCATCTGTCGCATCCACAGGTGTGTTGCCATGGCTGGAAACCAAGGAGGGAGGATAAGTGCTGAGTGAGCACAGACAACAGCTACTCTGTCTTTCTCAAACATCTTCAAGGTCCCTGTAGAGGGATAAATGGCCCACAGGAGGTGCTTTCTTAGGAGAGACTCATCTGGAGCTTTATGGGGTAAGTCCTCTTCATGTTTCGTGCATTTTTATTAACTGATTCCTTTATTGAAAAAAAAACAACCCATTTAAAGGAACTGGAAAAATAACACTCATACATGCACTTCTGCAAAGTCATATATAAGTTTTACATGAAGTTTTACACCTTTTGATTCAAACAGTATCACCTGAACAGGAATATGTATGCTATTATTTCTGTTTTGCACACAGTGACCAGCTTTTTTACCTATCTGCCCTCCAGGCTTCAGTGTGCAGTTACAACGCAGCAGGGTAGCACTCGCTGTTCCTTTTTCCTATGCATATACCTCTTTGAGATGAAACTTTAAAGAGGCATAGGGCATGGGAAAATGGGGCTGCAGAGGTATTCCACCAGACACACAGCCATTTCGTCATCTACTCCGTGTGACAGCTGATCTCAAGTGCACATACACACACACAAACACACACACTCTGGACTTCAGCCTGCCATCAACCTAGAAAGAAAAACTGCAAACTACAAATTCTGGCAAACTGTCTACAGGTACTTTATGAGTCTCTGTGATTTGTTTCTATGTAATATCACAACCCATATTTCATCATATTCCTTCATGATGACATTGCGTGTGTGGTGTTCATTTTTTGCTGCACAAGTATTCATTTAAAATATCTGTTAAAGAATTTCCATGCTGTTGTATTAATAAAGACATCTTGACATGAAATATTGGATTATGCATTTAATTTAATTTTAAGGGGCTAAATCAGAAAAATGAAAGACATTTTAATTATTTTCATACTGATACTTTCTCTTGCACTTAAATTACTTAGGATAGTGATATGTTATGCTATTTTTTGGGCAACTCTGATGAACAACGGTGTCTATGAAATTGCTTCTATATTGCTGCTTTAACCATAAATCAGGACAGTTTAGCAGATTAGATAATTTTCCTCACCACTGTTTTCTCTATTCATGTTGTATTCTTATTAAGCGTAAGACTGAGACTGCACATTTAGTAATTTGCATAACTCTATTTTTCACTCTTTATGAAAACAAAAGACAGTGGTGGACTAAAACTCAATGAGTTGAATTAAGGAAAAATACAGAAAGAAAATAGCTTTTGTGGCTGTTTTCTACTATATTATTAGATCAGTATTCTACTGTTGTAACTGGTCGATGAGGTTATTTAGAATATTTTATACAAATACATACATGATGAACCTAGGTGGTCATGAAATGCTTTATGAGGTAAGAAAAAACAATGTTTGTGTTTTCAGACTTTGGATTGAACCTCTGTCTTATTTTGAAATATAACTTTATTTGACCAACTGGGGCCTTGAACAAACCATGTGGGACATATAAAGGGGCAGTAACCCTTATGTGAAAAAAAGAAACATGCAAAGATCCACAAAAACACAGTTTGGTAACATTGAGCCTTGAATTGAATTAAACCTTTGACAGTTACAAATTGTACTGTACTGTAATAGTATATCTAGTAAACAAGTAAATATCATAGTATATACTGCATCTGTCAAATAAATGCAGTTATTTCTGATATGGGGTGTAAAAGTACTCAAGTACAGTATACCACTAAATGTACTTTTCTAGCTGTTGAGGTTGGTGTCGATCCAAAGAAATAAAGGAATAAATCTGTATGTGAAATGATTAATAGAGGAAAAGGAAGAAAGAGATTAATATTCAACCTTTCATTTGTGTAACACTTGCTTTTGTTCTGAAATATGCCTCAATAACGAATATTAATTTTGTGATCCCAAACTATGTTTTTTTAAAGAACATCAGACAATACATTTAAATTATAGTTTCAAACGCTGAGTTTTTGGATAGGATCGTAAGCAAAATCCATTATGTACCAACAATCCATTATGTATAGCAACCATGTCACTTAAATAAATGTCATGGAGTTAGAATTCTAATATTTCCATTCCGAATATAAACTAGCAGTAAAGTTATACACAAGTACAGTGTCTGAGTTAATCTTCTTTGTTTTACTATTGACAAAATGAGATTTAAATGAAAATGTCTTGTTTCCAGTGTCTAAGGGTAAAAACATTTCTATCAAAATCCAAAGGCTAATTCTATAATTGGGGCAGATGAAATAAATTCCCTGCAAGCCCCACAGTAAACTCTAAGACTAATTCCATCACCATAATCACCATACTCTAGATCTCATTAACAGCTCTCTCTCTGGTTGAACTTGTAAACAACCTTCAGCATCTCCCCCTCATCCCAGCCTTGGCTCCAGTCTGTCTGCTGCCATCCAGCTGCAGCTTTACTGTGACTGTTAGCACCTCTTCACCTACCCACTCACCTGATTCAAAAGGATGGTGAAACCCTCATTGTCATTCAGCTCACCAATTCTTTGCCCTTTCACACAATGGATCATTTATTGATGCTCAGGTTGCCATTAGTGCCAGGAACCATTCACGTTAACGCTGCAGACTGAGGCCTTGCTCTGTCTGCTGGTTTGTATTGAGGCGCTGCATAAATGGATGTACGGTTCAATAAGCCTTTAAATGAATACCGGTGTCCTCATGATAGTACTTTTGTGATGCACGGACTTTGAATCGTCTCCTTTGATAAGTGTGCCTCCTGGTGGGAGGCGTCAGTATTTAAATGACTGAATGAACCCAAACATCCTTTGGTTCAGAAATGTTGCTGCTGAACATGAAACCCAATGAGATCTGAAAAACAGAGTTCACTTTCCTTTTCTGTGACCACATTGCAAACTCACAGCATAACAGCGACAGGGCACAGTGGTTCGGTCAGTCATCCACTTAGCCAGTACCGCTAATGACTTTAACGTGAGGCAATATACACCTTAGGCAGACTTGACGGCGCCGTCAAGTCTGCCTAAGGTGTATATTGCCTCACGTTAAAGTCATTAGCGGTACTGGCTAAGTGGA
>OMLM01003664.1:74404-118001 GCA_900302695.1 Helostoma temminkii
CAAGTACTTCAGAACTGATACTTGAGCGTACGGGTTCAGTTACAATCACCCACCACTGTTTCATGACCTTTGTACTCCACCACTTTGTCTACATTCATAAGTGCTTATGAATCTGATTAAACAGATGATTTAAAGATTCCAGAAAATGACAATAATATTTTTGTTTTGAACTTTAAAACATGATTAAACACAATGGATTTTTATATGCACTATATTTATGCATGGAGCTGACCTATGTTTATGCCACTGTAGCCCTCTTCAACCCCAAATAGATTTAATAGTTTTACGTTATTTATTTTTTCATAACATTCATTGGCCGACCAAAACATAAACATGACTGCAATGTATCTAATAAGACACAGTGCATTTTTTTATGAGTGACAAGTTGCCAAAAACTGGATAAACAGTATATTTGTCCATGTTCAACAAATAAACACAACATATTAATCTGGTGTAATAACAATTTTTTATTGTCATTTCACCTCCTTCGTCAAATATGCAACTTATGGGTCAAAGGGAAAAGACAAAAAAACTATAATGATTCACTGTCCACGTGGTCAGACTCTGTATGCTGGTTTAAGTAGAGTGATAATATAAAGCTGTGTAAATTTAACTGTCCCACTATACTCCACATTCCCACATCAACAAATGCAACAAGTCTGTAGCCTGCCATGCAGCCGTTCTATCACGTACACTGTCTGACAATAATATTCTTTGGCAAGAGACGCTTATGAAATCTCATTTATTTGGCTAAATTAACCAAACCACCGTAGCACATCACATTTCATCTCCACGGTGTAACTCAAGGCAGAAGACCATGGAAGCAAGACAGTGGGCAGGAAAATAGGAAAACAGACACCGACTGAACTCAAATAACATTTTCCACACTGACATTTCATTATGTTCTCTATAATGGTAAAGTATAGCCATGACAGCTTTGCCCTTCACAACTCACCATTGATAATAAATGCAATTATTTCACATTCTGCTCTTTAAACGAAATCAATGTTATTAATATACCAACTTGATCATACAAACCTCATTTGATAATCTCCTAATTGGTGAACAAACAGATCTATTTTATGTAGGTTAAGAAAATAACATATAAACAATAAACTGTTTAGTAAATTTAATATATTCTACATTATTCTGCTTTGTTCTCTACACTGTTCAGCAACATCAGGTAGGTTTAATTTTTATGTCTGACATGGTTGTAGTAACCTGCCACAGGGCCCAGGGTTAAAACAATCACTGCTGGGCCCTTTTTACCTGCTTCCATGTTTGCTGTGTGGTCAGTTAAATAAATATAACATAATGTAGGAATATGCACCTTATAGGCACAACATCAGAGCAAATAATAAGGGTTGTAAAATTAGTCCCAACACAAGACACAGCCTCATAACAAGCTAGGAAGTCACCAGAACACTCCATCAGAACTATGTGTTGAATGGTTGAACAGTGTCAGACCAAGTTATCGGTCAGACAAGCCATGATTTAACTTTATCTTTCCACCTTTAATTTTTCATGTGTTACACAACTATTTCTGCTACTTGTGTGAAAAACAGAGCAAACGCCTTCCAGAACTGAAGGCAACTAATAATGTGCACTGTTATTCCCATACTTTAATGATGTGTCTATTCCCCCTCTGTACGTCTCTGTGGTTTACAACAGGAACTTTCCCAGGAGACCCAGAAATTTTTGAGGTACTAATGTCCTTGCCCTGCATTTCCACTGTGGGAACAAGGGTTTAAATTGAGTTTTTGGGCTCCCCAAAAGACTCTGCTCTGGTCTGACGCAGGATGGAATATAATTGGTAAGATGCATTAGCATTGTATTTAAAACTGCCATTTTAAATACACTATTTAGTAGCTTGCTGAACTATGAGCAACACTTTTTAGAAGGTCAAATTGATCAAATGGACAACAAGGATTAGACTTCGATGTTGGTCCATCGGCCGCACAATCTTGGGTTGCTCCATCCTGATTAGTGTTGACCAAAATAATATTTTTACAGTTGCAGGTTTTTTTTAAAATTATTGGTGAGTAATAATACCCTACCTTCAAAGATCCCATATCTTTAAAAACAGGATTTTTTTTCTTTGGAACTGGATTTAGGGGAACAGAGTTGTTCAAATTCCTTCAGTGGAAATGCACCTGCACTGCAACGGAGCTGCAGAAGGAGATTTTATGAATCATGGTTTGATGATGAAGTTCAAGCTTTGCTGACTTAGTGATTTTTTGTGACAGCAAAAGCCAAAATTAATTTGAGACATAAAAACCATAGATTACCTGAACAATTATTCTCAGCAGAGCAAGCTAAACATCCATCACACACTAAAACAGTGATGGGAGGCTGAAGAACTGAAGTAGGATTACAGAAAATGAAGGAGCCCAGGAGCAGAAGTGGCTCTGAGATGGGTGCATCTTGCTTTATATCCTTTTGTTCTGTGATATGGTTGGACAACATGTGTTTTGTTGTAGCAGTACCCAGCACTATGAGTCATGCTAACAGATCTGTAAGGCTATACACAATAGTGCATTGAGGTAAATCGGCACGTCAGCATGCTAACATGCTCACAATGACAATACTGTTGATTATATTCACCAACACGTGTGTCAACATGCTGAAATCTGCTGATCAGTACTAAACCTAAAGCAGTTGATGTGAAATTTTTTAGTTTTATATGCTGCATTACAACCCAAAGCATCTGTACCAAATGTCATGGCAGTCTGATGGTCTGGATGGAATGTGAACCTCATGATGAGCTACAGGAAGAAAATGACCAAAGTGAGCTCGATTCATCTTCTGTACAAATATCAATTATACATATTTTTGGCCTACACCACAGTGGCAGACTGAGTGAGCAATAAACTGGCATAACCATTTAAAAAGCAGGACTCTATCTTAATTTGTGTTGTGCTTTAGAGGCGCATATTCTTAAACAAATATTATCACACTGCCACACAGTGAAACTGTGGCTTTTAGGGGCCCCTGTGGGTCTGTGGCCCTCCAGTGCAGTGAAGTCTCCCACTTCAGCCATGATGCTAGGTATGCATTCTGCACTGCTGGCATTTAATTCTCATCTGATTATATGAATGCTTTAAAAGGTACAAAACTATTTCACAAAATGAATAAAAAATGTGAGTATATGAGATGAGAAAATACCACTGCTAATAAAATCACCCATTATTTTTGCCTTTGTTGAGGAACCGTGATGCTATCAAAACAGATTTGTCGCAGTAATTAGCAACAACACTTATGGAATCTAAAGGTTATGAGTTATAAATATAATCTGCCTATGAGTCTAAACTTAAATCAGAAGCGCTTGACAAGTAGTGATCATTTAACAGCAGAAAAGGGTTTTCTGTATACGAGGCTGCGCTGCCGGGACAACAGAGGCATCAGTTTGGGCTTGCAGATGGGGGTTAACTTGGTGTCTCGTTTTGGACTGTGAGATGTGGCTAGGGCAGCGTTCACTGGAAGGTAGCCTTTACCCTCTTCAAAGTGTCCTGGATCCTCCGCGTTTGTCGCTCGCTGGATTGCTGGAAGTTGGCATCACTGTCAGTGGCCAAGAGGTGGATGCCAGAGGTGGCGAGCCGGACTATGCGGCGCTGAAGGTAGGCCTGCAGCTCCCGATCTGGGCTGTAAGAGTACACTGCCTCCTGGAATGCGTGAACCTGACTAACAACCTTTGCTATTCTCCTGGAAAAAAAGAAGAGTGGTTTGATGAGCAGATAGAAAGAAAGCAACATGAGAAAGAAAAAGTTAATCCCGACAAAAGATACTAATTGCTGCATAATCTACCCGTTCTTTCTTTTTAGCTTTGATTCTGGACTGATTTGAGGAGATCAGGGATAACTCACAGTCCCCAGAAACCAGCTGTGCCTCTGCCTCTCCCTGCTAGATCTCCTGACCTCAACATCTGGCTACACACAGCAGCCTCTCAGCATCTGTCCCAAAACCTCTTTTCCAATCAAACCCCATCCCAGAGGCACCATCTGGTGCAACACTGGCACCTCTACCAACAACCCAAATTCAGCAGCTGTGCCATTACCATCCAGCCGCCACTTGTTGTGACCTCAGCATCTGGTCAGCCATATTGGAGTGAAAGAGAAGGACACAGGAAACTGCATCCTCGTAGCGAGTTGGCCAACTTTGCCACAGATAGAAGCTCAGCATGTGGGACAGAGCTAATTTTCAGCTAATGACACTAACATATTTTGTGTCACTACGAGGATAAATATCAGGCTTCTTTCATTGACTTTTTGAATGCATCACCAACATCCCACCTCTAACATAATAAGAGCTAATTCCAACACACAGTGAAATCATGGTTGTAATGACGGAGGAGGGAAGGGCATCTGGCACTTCCAAGCATTGTTGGCCCATCTAGGAAGCACTGCTTCAAAATGTTTTTTCTTTTTACTTCCTGTTTACACCAGAATTGGCAATGGCTCATGCTGTCTGGGTGCTCATGATGTTTTTGGCCACCTTGAGCCACCATTTTAGCAAAACTGTATACAGTTTCATGACATATCATAAAGCACTGGAAGAAAAAGACTTTCTTCTGTGGAAGTTTAAAAGCAACGGGGATTCTTAGTAGCAGATGTAGTGCTAGATCATTTCACCCACACAATGCCACAAGCAGCTCATCGTGTTGCAGCATGCAGCTCTAGTGAGAAAGTGTCAGTCTGGAGTCTGTCCAGGGTGTACCCTGCTTCTTGCCCTATGACAGCTGGGATAGGTTCCTGCACTCCCACAACGATTAAGAGGTAAAAGCAGTTAGGACAAAGGATGGATGAAAAAAAAAATGCTACTTTAGAATAAAGTCATGATTTGTTTGTATGACTTGAAATTTATGATTTTTATGTCCATCCATCCAACAGCCCATGCGTTTAAAGGTTGTCTGGATACTGGAAATGATCCCAGCTTCCACTGAGCAAAAGGCAGCTTGGATCTCCAGTCTGTAACAGGGCTGGCACAATGTGAATGATGTGTGACGTGATTTTAATATCTGAATCGATGATTAGCTTTCTGTACTACATGACTCATTGTCCTTGTTTTAGACAGCGAAGCAGATTTCATAACATAAACTTGATCAGAAGTACAGTGGAGAAGTTGGTGACATTAAACGTTAAATGGATTAATCACATTTAAAACTCGTATACCAGAGGCGCTACCTCAAAAATGCAGATAATGTGAACACCGTCATAATGCTAAGCTAAAACATTTTCTCACATCAGAAACACGCTGTAACACAAATTATGCTAATAAAGTCAAAGTAGATTACTGGGCAAAACATTGCCTTTTTAATCCAGTGTCTATGGTGGAGGTGGTGGTTTTAGCTTATTAATCTTATAAATGTCCATATAAATGATTTGTTTACTACAGCTGCCAAAAGCGAGTGGGCATTAGATATTTCATAGCTTATTACAGTTTTAAAAATGATCTGCATTCCTCTCACTTGAGCTTGGTCCACTTGTAGGCTCCAGTAGTAAGTGTAAAGGCTCCGATCTCCAGCTGCTGGATGTGCATGGCAAGGATGTGCGCTGATGGCAGGGTGGGCCTCCTCCTCGAATGTTCTCCCCCCATCAGACACAGATCATCACTCTTTAGAAACACCTGAGGAGATAGCAATTTATCAGCACAGTAAGCAAATTAGTTCTTAGTGGAATGTAACATTGAGAAAATTGGCAATTAAGCCAAAGGTGCTTGATGCGGTAATAATGTAACGGTGTAATATGACTGAAAGACTCTCCGAGAATTTTCGGTAACAACAAACTTGACCCATTAACAATTCAAAACCAAGGCAATTTACAATTTGCCTTCAGTACAGCTGAACAGGAATGTTCGCATGTGTTATGTTCTTCTGAAGAGAACTTTCACAAGCAGAGCCAGCTGTAAGCTCTCAACACAGGCGAGTAGCTTGAAGCTGTTTTTCTATTGATTCGTTTGCCCTGAAGCCCAGTTATACAATATGTGACCAGCCTAGCGTTCAGTTACAAACACCATACGTGTGTGCCCGCTCAAACTGCACACACACACACACACACCTGCACTGCTCGTAGCTCCTCCAGGATCTCACACACCTTGGAAGGCAGATGTTTCCAAGCCTGTTGGCAAGAGAGGAGGAAGTTTTATTTAGCTCCAATATGAAGACTAATTATCCTGCAGCTCTAATGCAACACCAGAGTCAATGAATACAACCTGCCTTTAGATGAAAATATGGAAATTTCATGAAAATACGTTTTGTTTTTTTTATTACTCCTTTTCATGGGCTACATTCCTCTTGACTGCGTCCACATTTTCTACAGCTTATTTGAATGCATTAATGCTAATTTCTCATTTGTCAAACTAATTAAACACCATCCAAGTTATAACACAGCCGAAGAAAACATTTAGCTCGAGGGCATTAGACTTATTACACACGCAGACTCAGAACTGGTGTAAGAAGTAATTTCTAAGATGCAGCCGTACTGGTAATTGCCTGACAATCACGTTCTCCAGACCTCCGAGGACCTGCATGGCTGTGGCGAAGTTCCTTGATTCGTAGCAGTGTTTTCCTATCCACAGATACTTGGTCAGCAGAGCAACTTGTGTCTGCAGGAGCGAGAGAAGAAGTTTGCAATGAAAAACAAAATGCAAAACGCAAAAACATACACTGGTTTACTTTTCTTGGCACTCAGACAGACTGTATAATGCTGTCTGATTTATTCAACAGAAAGAAAAATATGAAATGTTTTAACTTTCAACGGTTTCAACGCAGCGCTGGATGTACAGTATGTGCAGTCCACGTGGACTGTCTGCATTGTGATAGCACCAACTGCACGTGTGCTATACAAATAAAACATTTCACATATGTATCCACAATTGTAGTACGCGTTTCAGTTTGCATTTGAAGTACGTGTGCATCCACTGCGGGTGGGCGTCCAATGGAGGGCAAGAGGTAACCATGAATTGGCTACAAGCAGAAACAATGAAAGTAACTGTTCTTTACAGATGGCATGCAAAAAGTGAAAGCAATAAAATTTTACAGTGATGGTAAAAGGAGCGGTTTGAGTGTCCACTAGAGAAATTGAGCTGTCAATTGTGAATTATGACAAAGATGTCCTAATGTGATCATTTTGTGATTATATGAAAAATTAGCAAGTAGATGAAAGGCAAAAAAGCATCCACAACAAAAATAATTCTGACTCTCAGCATTTTGTAAGACACAAATGACTGCTTATGTAATCATTTAATAAAGAACTGCTTCAGGATTCAGACCCATATGTTCTTGCTTGCATTTGTAACCCATTCAACCATGAGACCTGAGACGAAACAGACAGCACATACGGGACAAGCCTGTGACTGCAGACATGAGAACCCACATCAGATGAAAAATCAAAGCACAGACTGTGACAGTAATTGCCGGCTTTTATTTCCCAGCTGACCCTGGTACTTTCATGAGTTATGTCTCCTCTCACCTTGATGGAGTCGCAGATGACTATTTCAGCAGAGATCCAGTTAGTGACACTGTCAGCATATATGAGCAGCTGCTGGAGGTAGCTGTCAGATGGTGTCCCCTCACACACAAGCTGACTGCTGCCCTCTGCTGGCGGGATGTGGTGAGACACATTCCTGCAGGGAGAGCAGAGATTCGGAAAATGGGATTCAATTGTATCAATCACAATACTAAACGTTCCTTGGCTACAGATGTATGCATCCTCTCTTGCTTATCTCTTCTCTATTTGGGTTGGTGAGAAAAAAATTTACATTATAATGTAATGTGTTATTATTATTTACACAATTTAAAGTTGTCACCTCAGGGATTTCTCTCTTTTTTTATATGAGTAAGTATGAGCTAAAAGAGAAACAGCTCCTTATTTAAATTCAAAAACTGCACAAATGCAAATTCATAATAGTGATGCATGCATTAGCCTTTCAAAGAAATGGCAGTATAATATTTGTGCTGTTTGTGAGATAGCTGTGAAATTATAACTCCTGGCTGTATGAACTGAGCTTTTGTTTCATTTAAATAAATATTATTATATTATTATTATATGTTTTTGTCTGACGTTTCTTTGGAAAGACTTATTATTATTATCAATTATTGTTCAGGGATAAAAACATTTATTGGGATTTTCATGACCTTTGTGTATACTCTGCCATCTACTTTTCTTTCATTAGGGAGTTAAATATTTTTGTCCGATTTGGACAAGTCATTATGAGCTTACCAGGATCAAACATTATATTATTTTATACACATTATAAACAATATAGTCTTATATAATATAATCCAGTGAATATATAATAATAGTTGTTCATTCTATTGTTTACTGTGGTACCACAAGTAAACAGGAGTAGAGCTTAGCTAAGACATGTTTTATTGCTGTTTGTCCAGGTACAATGTACTTACACACTGCAAATCTTGCATGCATTTTTAGTTCGGTTTAAAAAACATACTAACAGTGCTTCCATATATACCACAAGAGCCAACGAACATTCATGATTATAAAAATTAAGTGAATCATATGCTATGGCCTCCAGTCACCAGCATTCAACCAAATTGTGAACTACAGTACTGTACTGTAAAGTTTTGGATCAACATAAAGTGCCAGAGCATTGTGATGTAAGCTAATGCTTACAGTGGCTCAGCACATTACTTATGCACTATGGTGCAGGTTTAATTTGTTATTAACCTGTATATACTGCGTAGTAAGAAAACACAGTTTAAAGCTACAACCCTATACTCACTTGTTCGGGGTCAATACTTTGTCCCTGACTCCTTGTACTCTGGAGTTAAGGAAATGAACTGGATGAGATCCTTGGAAGATTTCCTGCATTAGAGAGGATTAATCAAAAGACGATAAACCAGGGCTTTGCTGTGAATTAATGGAGACGTGCCTCCCTCTAGTGTTTAAAACGGAAACAACAACACTATAGTGAAGAGATGCACTAAATGCATAACGGGTGTGTTTACCTGCTGCAGGAGGGTAAGCTGTTGAGCAATGTGCTGCGAGCTGTAATCATTCTGGCTGAAGGGGAGTCGCTCCTCACTGTGCAGGCAGGTGTTGGACAGATCATCCACCAGGGAGCCATAGCAAGGCATCGGCAGTGCTGCAGCTATGGTGAAGGCTTTGTCTTTATGGATGGATGCAGAGGGCTCCACCACTCTTGAGATCCTCCACTGAAATATAAAGAAAAAAATCACTTAAAAGTCACTTGTGTTCTGATTTATGTAAACACACACAACAACAGACAGACGCAGTGTATTTTCTGCAGTGTGCTCTTGTTCAACAGCAGCTAGATAGTGGAATTAAAAATGAGATGTATGCTTAAAATCACAAAGTCACCCTATGATGCTTTGTCTTAATAGAATCATAGTGTTTTTCATATTTGTATTATGATTATGTTTGGGATTTGTTTTCTGCACTTTCTATTATAATTTGGTATTAATTGTTATTATTATACTAACTTTCTTTCCAAGGTCCTCAGTAGATGAATACAAACACACAGAGTCATCCTCTTCCTCAATGCTATTTAGGCTTCCTCTTTCTCTTCCTCGGCTGCAAATTGTACTTGAAGGGCTGTGGAGAGCCGTTAGAAGGACTTCCCCGCGACTGTCTACAGGAATCACCTGCAGACAAAGTTAGGCAGCTACAGACTGTGCAGCTTTAACATGCAAAGTCTGTTTACACACACTGGTAATACAATAGTAGGCAAGCCGCGTACCTCAGTATTAAGGAAAGTTTCTAACATATCCATAAGATTGGACTTTGGTGTGAAGTCCACCCTTTTACAGTCCGTTATCCAGATCTGGAGCAAGTCTAAGCTGCGATGGAAGATCTTTTCACTTTCTCCTGACATGTCTGGACCTCCTCTGCCATGGAAAAACACATAATAGTTGTACAATTAGAGGAGAACATTTGATACTGTGTGCTAAAAGGTATTATGTTTTAGAGTCTAAATGAGAATATGGACTGATGATTCTCGTTGGTGGTTTTAGAATACTTTGACCGACTGTAAAAGTAATGTGTAAAGATTAGCTGTTACATACTGTACCTTACAGCACTGATGAATTTATCCATTATGAACTGCAGTAACTGCTCAGGAGTGCAGAAGAAGCGATAGGTATACAGGAACTGCTGGATGTAGCCCTCTATGGCAGCATTTCTATGACAAAAATGAACATAGTGACACTGTAACACAGGTTACCAACACAGTGTGCTCAGCTCTTAGTGTAACTGGTTCTGTAGTTCTTACTAATCTGTTTAATATGCCACAGTTTCAGATCAGTGTCATAGAAGTAAAGAGAACTTCAAGCAGTGGAAACTAAAAAAATGCTGAGTTGTGACCTTTCTCTGATTGTTGATGCAGTTTCCCATAGCAACAGATACAGTACATTCAGGAAATGAGAAATCAGTAATGAGTATAAGGTTAAGGTTAGGACAGGGAGTGTAGGAAACTCAGAGAGGGATTAATTAAAATATTGTTTTTGATTCTTAATGGGATTTATTGACAATAAGAAAAAAATATAGATTAATACCAGGCTTACTCTGAACACAAAGTAGCCCACATAAGGGATTTTGTTAAAAAATCTCAGTGGGATTCATCCTCAGGGGACAATTTGTTTGTACTAAATGCTATGCCAGGTTATCAAAACCTGTTTGAATGCTTTATTCTCAGTTGCACTGTTTGCATAGCTAAACCGTTATAATGCTGCAAGAAACAACCTTCAGTTTGTTGCTGTAATCTAGTGATTTCCTGACGTTTATTATTGTGAAAACTTTTTTTTACACATCAAAAGTTGCAACTGAGTTAAATAATGACGTAATTGGACCAAAAGGTGCTGCCCAACACTTAGAGACATGGTCACACTTTAACTCCCCATGACTCTACTACAGGTGTGTCCAACGCTGATCCTCACTGTTCTGCTTGTTTTCCAACTTCCCCTACCCACTGCTGATTACCAGGTTCAGGTGTGTTCAGCCAATCAGAAGCTGTAAGTGCAGGGATGGTTGGAAGACAAGCAAGACAGTGGCCCTTAAGGACCAAGACTGGACACCCCTACTCTACTACAAAAAACAAAACACATTTCAAATTGACAGCCTCATGATCAATACTTGGCGTAGAGATAAGCCATGAGGCCCAGAGGAGACCCGGCCTGCAGAGTGCTCTTCCCCTTGCTGGTGCAAAAGCTCAGAACAGACAAATCTTCAGAGGACTGGAGATCCAAAGAGCCAGAACAACAGACAGCCAAAGAGGGCAACAACGAAATCTCTAAACCCCACTGGTCCACACTCAGAACCTGCAGAAACACAAGGAATTAACAGTGATGTATATCAGTGAGTTGAAGAGAAGAAATTGTTGATGAACGCATGAGACACAGCAGTGCGATACCTCAAGGTATTTCTTCACGTAATCCAAGAAGACCACTCTGGATCTGAGTTCTTCAAACTGCGACTTGAGTTTGGACAGCATAAGTTTGTTCTCAGAACCTTTAACATACAGTACACAGATTGTTATATAAGAAGCTAAGCATGCAGCTTTCGTACACTGGTACCGTTTTGAAAAAATGACCCAACCTTTATTTTTTCTCTCTTGTTGAATCAGCTTCTGGTAGAAATTTCTAGTTTTCTTTAGATTCCTTGTTTCAATTATCAGCTGCTGCTGCAGTTCCTGTTCAAAGGAAATCACACAAACCAGACACACAATGGTCCTGAAATAACGCCACATGCCTTTCACTGAACAAAGCCGCCGGGTGTTTTCCAATGCGTATGGGACAGCATTTTTTTATTTTATTTTTTGCAACAGAATGAAACAGCCCTTTTGAAGTGTAATGACTGAGAAGTCATTGCAGCACGACTGTTAAGGTGTGTTATTTGCGGATGCACAAACCTTCGAAAAGAGCAGTGGTGTGCAAACACAAAGAGTTTCCATTAATATTCCTTTTCAAATGACAGTAACTTCTTCTGCCAGGGGCTAAGTTCAGAACATTAATATTCAGATGCAGTTTGGTGAGAATAATATGCCAATTATCTTAAATTCCCCCACATGTTCTCATCCTATTTACCCCAAAGCCTGACCGTGCCCCACTTCATTACAGATAGGAAAATTATTCCTACAACTATGCATAAACTCGACCTGGTGCAGGGCTGAATGAGTCTAGGAAATAAAACTGCATTCAATAAGCATTTATATTTAATATAATACATGGATAAAATGCATAACAAATGGAAATGCTAACACAATCAGCATGGTATATTGAATCTCAACTTTATAAACATATAAAGGAAGGATATCAGCTTTTATGTGTAATACGCAGCTCTTCCAATGTATCCATTACATAAACACGTATCTTATTATATAAATTTCACATAGAGTAATAGAAACTAATGAATAAACCAGTCACTTCAAGCAGTCTGCTGTCTGTTCAAACACATAGGCTTAAGGTCACAAATGACTCACTGGCAGCACAGCACCCACCTGTGTTTTCACCTCCAGACATGGCGATCCTGAATGCTGTCCCAGATTCACTGAATACTGAACCACCTCTGGACTAAAACTATCCTCTCCAAAGAAAGCCAAGGCCCAGTCCGGGCTGAAGCTGAGCCCTGGTCCCTCTGCTCTGGATCCAGGTGAGAGGAGCCGCTCTGACACCAAGGAGTCACTGTCTTCCATGTCCTCTGAGCAGTCCGGGCTCAACTGCTCGTCACGGGCTCCCATCAGCACTTCCTCTCTCCCTGACAGAAACTCAGCTTTAGAGGGGCTTTGATCGCTGCCCCCTGCTGAATGATCTCCTCCCTCCATGACCCCTGCGTCTGAACTGTCGGTGCTCACGCCTTGACCACAAACAGGGAATGCGAATAGAGCAAGAGGAGTGAAAAAGAGAAGGACTGAATCACATGGAGAGCAAATAAATAAATAAATAAATAAATAGACCCAAACTGTATCTGAAGAAAACACAAAGAGGGGCATCTTGTTCAGTCATTGCTGCACAATGCATCCACTGTTCAACAGACAAGCTTAAAGGCAACTGAAACTTATTTCCTCTGTCGCTCTCTTTTTATCTCACATATCTTGTAGGAGCATGTTGATAATCAAGATTCCATGTCTAACACATTTTAACCGCACAACAAATGTAGGCACAGAGCTGAGTGTGAATGTGACAAGAAATGAGGTCGAGAGAAGAGAAGAAATGTCCAAAGTTTATTAGCATGGATTGGACATTTTCCAGTGTGTTGTTGATCTTACGAAGAGCATCCAACAGCCAGTCATGTGGATGTGGGTGAATCCCAGTTTCCTTAATTGATTGTTCCTCTGTCCTCATTCATCCCCTAATTTCCTCTGTTCCTTCAACTTGAAGGACGTCCCAGAGCCTCTTCTTTTGCTCTGAAGAGCGAGGAGTGATTTTTGAGAAGAGATAAGCAAGGACATGTGACGATCCTTCGCAGACGTTTTTTTACTGGACAGACACTTTTAGTGGAAACCAGTTTATACTGCATTTAAAAACAGAAGATAAAGATACAGAAGGTAAAGATACAGAATGTAGGTTTTAATGAATGAGCAGATGTTTATATTAATGGTAGTAACTGTGGTAACTCTCTCCTCGAATCTTTTCCTTGCATCTCTCCTTGTAACTTTAGAGGGAGGAACTAAGATGCAAAGTAAACAAAGAGAGTGAGAGAAAATGTGGATGCAATTAAGGAAACTGGGATTCAGTCCTTATGACTCCAGTCAGTCACCAAAAAAAGAAATGTACATATCAAAACATTACAAGAGAGTTGGGTGGTTTCTATTGTGTTTCTATTTAATGTTATTTTAAACTTGTAGTGTACTACAGTTCAGAGGGAAACCTTTTAGAGCCATAAAAGGAAAGCAGCTATGTTACTGCCATACATTTCAGAAACCAAACACACTGATCACACACAGCGTTAACACCACCTGGTGTTAATGGACTGTGTGTTCTGACATTTTGCTTACTTGCAGTATATAGTTCTGCTTTAGACCAAGATCTGTATCTAAACACTTACAACACAACTGAGGAGCCATGTCTATCTCCTACCTTGACTCATGCAGTGTTGACTCTGCTCCAAACTTAATTCAGGATCTTCAAGTGCAGCCTCATTTTCTCCATGACTGGACTGGACTTTGGTTCCTCCCCAAAAATCCACAGCAGCAGGACTGGACATGTGGATGTTTCCATTCAGATCCAAACGGCCATGCACGCGATCCTCTCTCTTCCCTCTCCAGACAGTGGCTGTCAGGGGTGGGGTAAGTGTTGCCCTTTTCACAGCCTTTGATGGAGGCTGCTCATTAGATCCGCTGCATGGTACACTGCAGGAGAAAAAAAGCACACACTGTGAACACAGTATTCAAAAGTAGTGACAATTAGCACTTGTTAAAAATGTAACGACATAAAAGTATGTAACTAATAGACAATTTGGAGAAAACACACACATGCTATGGTCAAAAATAAATCACCTGACTTCACAAACACTTCTTTGTAATCAAATGCTATTGCAAATCACACCATACACCAATCAATCTGTAAAACAGAATTCTGCCCAGACACAACACCATCCACTCCTGTCTGTGAAAGAGTTAGAATAGACCATGTGCTGTAGTCATCCCTCTGTCCCCATAGACAAACAGTGGAAAAATAAAGCCCTTCACAGCTGAGCCCCTGTGAACCACCAAAGAAAAAGAGTCGCTGTATTTCTCTGTAAAGCAGATTAAAGGGTCTCTCCACACACTGCCCAGAGCATAAGAGCATGGCAACGTCTGGATAAAAAGATGTCTGGGAGGACTGACAGGCTCGTCCCTCTATTCGTCTGTAGCTCACATATAAATGAAGAAAGATGCGTGAAGCCTACTTGACGGCATATTAGTAACAGTGCAACAAAAAAAGGGTTTACACATAAACACTAACATGCTGTAAAGCTGTCACCATAGGAACCATTGAAAGTGCAGGCTGAAGGTTATGTGTGAAGTGCATCCAGTGTGAACAAAACAATGGAGGAGAGGTCAGTGTTCAGAGGTGCCAGATCATCGTGTGCATCTGTTCTTCAGAAGCCACATAGGAATAAATTAAAAGCTGAATACAGACAGGCAGATGTGGCTATCTCAGTGTTAAGATGGAAACACAAATGGTTGCTTTGCTACTGACAATATATTTTTCAATTTAAGATAATTATTCTAACACCATGGATAATCTCTAATTTGTAATGGAGGCTAATTCTGATGATTTGATTCATTAGACAACCCTCAGTGAATGTTTTTTTTCTTCTAGACGTTGTATTATAGGCATAGATGATAGTGGTAAATTAATTCTGATGTGTGAAGATACAGTGTCAGACATGTCCTTTCCACTACACTGGCTCCGTTCTGAAATGACTATATGGACGTTACAGGTAATTACACTGAATTGACATTTTGTTTTCACAAGGAAAACAAGCCAATAACAAAATTGAATGTTTTGCTATATAAAAAAGGTAGTCAATTAACAGTAAAATATATGCAGAACAACTACTACATTAACACCACCTGGTGGTTTAATGTTGTGGTGGACAGGGATCAGCATGAGTACTCAGCTACACAGCTCCATACACAGCAAGGAGCCTATTAATTGTAGCCTGCATACACTTTTGCCAATGCTGACACTTGTCTATGAAGATCTGATTAGTGTAAAGTAGAGGTTATCTTCACATTTGAAATCTGGTATCAGAGAATACTTACATGTTTGCTTGATAAATAATATAGTGTCTATTAATTGATGAATTGTGCTTAAGTAGGACATGATCACTTAATGCGTGAAGCTTGCAGTATGATGTAGCGTGACCCAAAAATGTGCTACTCTCCCATTCTATGAATAAAAAAATAAACTGACTTAAAACAATGGTTCTTTGAGAGATCACATTCTTTCTGTGAGTGCACTGAGTGTACTGTACTTTCACTTAAACCCCACCGCAGCAGAAACACAGAGCAACAGCTAAATCTGAAACTGGAGAAACAAAAGAACTATGTGAATGTGGAATTTTAAATTTTTACTGAACATTACTAAAGAGAAAGTGAACAAAAGCATCAAGCTGTGCCACTGGCTATACTGACTTCATTTCCTTTTGTGTTGTCCAAGAAAGACTATTTTGTTTTTTAGTCCCACAGTTTATCAGTGAGTTAAAAAAGAAAACTACACAAGTTCTACTCACGGTGTGGATGGGCTGTAGTTGACCAGGCAATGCAAAACACCCAGCAAGTCATCTTCCCAGTACAGATCACAAAACCTCTCCTTCACAACACTGGCAAATGTGTGGTACTGAAGGTCCTTCAAAGAGAAGATGTACTCCCCTCGGAAAAGAGAAAAAGTTCACTTTCAAAATAAATGTCAAGGGAAGATGACGGTAGCTTTGTTTTATTCCAAAATGCTTGTGCTGAATGTGTTCAGTGGTACTAAAGGAAAATTTTACCAAACTTATACTTGTGGTACTAGTCAGTGACTGTTTTCTGTAAAAGTTCTCTTTGACACCGGAGAAATGCAGTAGTAAGAATACTACAGTGAGATTTAAACAGATAAGGCTTTGTCTTTGTATTTAGGCATCGTGGCTGAACAGTCTGAGAGAACTGGAGGTCTAAATAAGTCCAGTGAATACTACTGTATAATGAGATGAAAATTGCTTGCACTGAACAATGCACAGAACTCTTCAATACTGCATTACATGTGCCGCAAATCTCAGTAACCGTGATTTGTCCTAAGTTAAGCTAATGGGCTGCTGAAGTTCCTGCTTATTTAGAATGATCTTACTTTTGGCAAAAAAAGCCAAAGTGCATTTCTCAGTATTTCTTTAAAAATAGTAGGTCTGTAACATTTTTCACAAAAAATGCTTAGGTCTATCCTCCAGGACCCTAGCAAAAGCTAGGTTAGTAAATAGTTAGTAAACATCATACATGTATTATAAAGATACTTACCCATTGCAATGTCCTCTTGTTCGTTATCCAAATACCCATGAAGTGAAAACTCCCCCTTGAGCAAGTCAATCACTTCCTGTAAGGCAGGGATGACTTTGGAAGAGATGGACTCTGAAGAAGACTGATTCTCACCTTGTGTCATCTTGTGATTTCTTTGTCCACTATAACATCTGGGCACACTGTGCCTGTCAGAAATGATGGAGCTACCATCAAACTCAGATGATGGTGGGCTATAATCCTTGAGTTCAGGCTTCACAGGCACATCCAGGCAGTGAATAAATTGACCATCTGTGCTATGTGGAACTGTGATTAGTTCCTGCAAAGGCTGTGGGATCAGGGAGAGATTTATGTCCAACCCGAGCAGAGAGTCAGGAGCCCTGACCTGCACAGGGACTAGAGAAAGGTGTCCTGTTGTGGGATCCTGACGGAAAAGGTAATTGTTGAAAACACCACAACCATTGAGGTTAGAAGATAATGGCTGAGAAAGAGAGACTTGAAGACGGGAAATATCAGGGAGAGCAGACGGAGAGCTGACCAGCATGTTCTCGCTGGAAGCTGTCGAAGTTGTAGCAGCAACTGCCTGATTAAGAGGCAGCTTTTGTGTATGTAGATCTGGTTCAGTTTGTGCAGGGTACGTGGACTCAGAGAGTGGCGCATAATCAAGATCCCTTTCCTTAAAGTGTTCACTGCTTTGTGTGAATTCATCGAGGGTCCTGTAGATGAAACAATTCCTAATCAATGGTCTCTATTTAAAGCTGTGCAGCCGTTTGTGTAGAAATCAATCATACTGCTTTCACATATTTGATTTCTTGTTTCTTTGTTAGGTTTTAACTTTTAAAGAAATAAACTGATTCTTTACATTTCTGTAAATACACTTGTATGTTAATGTGAAAAGGTCAGAGCCAGCAGCTGATAAGCTTATCTTAGCATAACAACTGGAGTGTGGGAAAGTGGCTCCACCAGAACTCTGACCAAAGCTAATAAAACCTGACTAATGGACCCTCTGAACAAACAAATTATATTGTGTTAATTGAATTCATATAATAACCAAATTGTCACAGGTGCAGTGACTTCCTGAAGTCTTGTCATCACCATCTTACTGATGGGTTAGTTATTACATCAAGGACCAGACGTGTGCAGCTATGATGTAATTTTGCCATAATTTTGCACAATTTGCAATGCATTACCATTGTTTAAAAAAAGAAAAAACAATACTGTTAATATATTGGCACAGCCTACCCCTCAATAACAGCGTTGAGGTTGTGACTCTCCTCCTCCGAGTCTGCGTCATTGGTCAGGATGATGGGCGTGAAGTGTGTGGAGGTGGAAGTGAAGGCCTCTGGGAGCTGGAGTTCCTTGCTGACTGGGTAGCTGTGGGGAACAGGGCCAGGCACAGGAGCCAGTCGGCTCTCAAATGCCATGGTCACAAAGCCTACACGCAATTACAACAATGCCAGACACAATATCAGTGATATTGTCTCATGCAATGCACATTGGTAAATTACACTAGAAATTTAAATATTACGAAGATTTGCTACCATGACATCACAGTTAAAAGCTTTGATGGCTTGTTCACTTTCTTGGCTGAATCTTCCTTAGTCTTAGATGTTGGATAACAAACAGTGATGTCTTTAAGACAAAACTAAATTGGCAGGATCTTCCCAAGAAGTGGCACATTTGGTGTATAATATACTGTACATTCCAAATAAAACTAAAGACGAGTGACAAATTAAAGGAAAAACCAACAGAAAGTGTTTGGCTACCATGTGGCCCCAAAGTAGCTTCCATGTGTAGACTGGAAGCATTCTTCCCAAAAACTGCCTCATTTGGTGTTTTGAATATGGTGGTGGTAAATGCTTTTTAGCACACTGGTCTAAAATCTCCCAAAGATTTGGGTTGATATCTGGTGACAGCAAAGGCCATAACATGTAGTATCATTCACATTTTCATATTCACAAAACATCTCAATAACTTAGGTTTTCCTTTAATTTGTTAGTCATGTATATTGCATGAGGGTCATCTATAGTATAGTGAAGCTGTCCTACCACTGCTGTTTTTTGGAGGATTTTCACATGAGTTTTGATGAGTTTCAATTGTACTCAAATCTTCTGAATCAGTAGATTTTGAGGCTGGCTGGAAGAAAGTAGAATATATTCATTATAATAGAGTAACATCCAGATTCCATAACAATAAACAGGACAGATCAGACAGAAACAAACTGTGGCACAGCAACAATAATATGTAAATATGTAAAAACAAAAGAAAGTCTACCGGGTGAACTCTGCTGATGAGGTTGTCCCACACCGTCTCCGCATTTGTACCTTGACGTGATAAGTAGTCACGGCAGCTCTGGAACAGGCCCACATGAAGACTAGTGTGATAACTTGTGATAACGCACACACAGGCTACACTAATGTCAAAATTAATTCTGTCCTGAAATAAATGGAGTGTTTGATTAAAAATAAAACACCCAGTATTTGGAAAACTAACTGCTATTTTTACTAAATGACTGACAGCATAACAATAAAAGTAAATGGCGATATGTTTTATCACAGTTCTTCGCTGACAAAATGACAAAGCACTTTCACAAATTACATTCCCCATATCTAAATTACAAGTGATTTCCTTCTAATAAAGGATCTGTCTATTTGGAAAGGTGCTGCTCTCTGAAGGCATTATCTGTGAATTGATATGTAAAATTAAATCTGGCTTTTTATGCAAGAAAATGCAAAATACTTTCCAGAGTCAGACATAAAAGACAGAAGAACACAATCAATCAAACAGCAGTACAGAATAGAGAACTGTAAAAGGATTAGCAGACCGAATCATCCTCATCTGGTCTCACCTCAACCTACTGACCAGAAAACGGATCAATTTCAATAGCCAGAGTCCTACCATGACATAATTATACTATAAATTATACTGAATGAAAACTGTCTGTGAATTGTCATCTTTATATCTCTCCACAGATGGGGTCTGAGTCTACGCTTTAGTTGGGCCACTCAAGAACGAACAGAAACTTGTCCTGAATCCTCTCCATCTCATCTTGAAGGATCCTTGGGGGATGTCTTGTTTGCTTTAGGTCATCATTGTACTGAAAGGTAAACCAGTCTCAGGTCTTGGCACCCCGGAGCAGGTTCTCTTTATGAACTTCTTTGTATTTGGCTGTTTTCACCCTTCTCTAATTTCAGTGCATCTTAATGCTGGCATGCACCCCCGTAACATGACACTGCCACCACCATGCTTCACTGTAGGAATGATATTAGTAGGATGATGAGAAGTGCCATGTGTTCACTAGACACGGTGCTTGCTCTCAGAGTAATGGCTTCTTTTGAGTGTCAGTCAGAGTAAGTATTTCTGTCAGGTTCTCCCATCTTGGCAGAGGACTTCTGAAACTCTGTTAGAACGATCATTGTGTTCCTTGTCCATGACCAGGGTCCCTGTTGTCCAGTTACTCGGTTTGGCCAGATGCTCAACTCTAGTAACCACACTTCCAGCTTCTTCAAATTCTTAATTATCAGGGCGACTGCGTTCCTGGGAACACTCAAAGGTTTAGAAGTGGTTTTATATCTTTGTCCTGATCTCTGACTCTGCACAAAATGTTTTTGTAGTGTATAATGTGCATTGTGGGACATCATATATTAGGTGTACCTGTATAAACTGTATCCATTGTACATTGTATCCAATATTGCCATAGTTGGACTAAACACATTAACAACACAGTAAAATGTGCAAAAGTGAAGGGATGAATACTTTCCAAAGAGACTGCATGTACAATAGAGAATTGTTCAGGAATGTAATGTTGTAGGCATGAACTAGAGGTAGTAAACCTGAGACCTCAAGAGGTGCAATGAATCACATCTTAACTGTAATCAAAAGAGCTAAAAATTCCCAAGTCAGTACTACTCTGGCTCTCCTGTATGAAAACCAGCAAACACAATTACCATAAAAAAGTTGCAGTACCTGGGAGTGGAGGCTTTTTGTGTATTTTTTGTGTTGTGGTAAAAAAAGTGAACAGTTTCTGATTCTTAAAAGTCAAGTGTGACTTTTTTGTAATTTAAATCAAGTCCACTGTAAGAACAGAGGACTGAAACCAGGAAGATTGTTAGATGTGGAGGCATAAGTCAGAGAGTTCAGTGGGAACACTGGAATGAGAAAAATTATGGGTTGGCTGAAATCAGTGTCAGGGTAGACACATGGTAGACAGGCCACTGCAGTAGGGAACTGTAAACTGCAGGAACTTGTTCCTGGTAAAATAATAGTGTGTAGAGCATATAATGGAAAGTCATTTATGAAGAAGGACCTGTCAGTGTCAGAAAAACTTGGTATGCAGGATAGAAAACAATTTCCAAATCAAAATGCTAGAAACAAAGTGCATGCTCCAAGAAAATGTTAATAATTATAATAATACTTTCTTAGCCATGACGATAGTTGGTCTCTCAATAGGCGTTCTCTTTGCCATCTCCAGGAGCAGTCTCTTCAGTTTGCGAGGCATTGCCAGTTTTTGATTTGGTGATAAACTGAACTTGGCTGCAGCCCAGAGAATAGCAGCAACCCCATAAACACAAACCTGAGCCAATACAGAGAAGAATGAATGAGTGAAACAGCTACAACCAAACCTAATTATTAATAAAGTAATAAAATGCGGACAGACCTTCTCAGTCACAATCCCATGTTCTTGATATTCAGGAGCAAGATAAAATTCATCTCGGGTACCTGCAAAGAATTGTGAAAGTCAATTACTACGGTCTACAAAAGTCAAGACACTGTTACCAACTACTTTCACAAGAGACTTTATGGCTTAATTGCTCTGCTGCAGCACATGGAGAACATATTGCAATACTTACATAAACCTACCTATGTTTTTAGGTTTCAGGAAGAGCACTTCTCCCTCACAGCCCACATACACTGTGTCCAGACATAAATAAGCTAATGGAAAAAACAGAAATCAGCTACACAGAGGTTTTGTGAAAAACAAAATTCCACATAGCATGCCAAACCATGTAGCATAATCTGCAATTTTTTCTCCTATCCACTGGAATGTCCTTGTACAAACCCATACTTATTGTAAGACCTGAATAAAAACAGAGTACTGAATGTATGTTAAATGAAACTGTAAAATTACCTGGAAAGTCAATGTACGTCTGCAGTGAGGACAGGCATGTGTCACACAGAGCCCATAGCTCATTAATCGTCAGCCTCCGTCCACAACGGGTCAGTAACTCTCTTAGAGAGATCCACTAAATAAAAAATAAAGAACAAACCCTGATTCAGAAAGAAATCAGTCACACACTCAGACGCTTTGGCTGACATCTCAGAGGTCTAATTAACTCAAAGTGAAGTAATCCCTCGACAGACATCTTCTAAATCTATATTTGAATGTTTAAACCCCCGCTAACGATTTGTCTTACGGTGTTGACGCATCACTTTGGCTTGTTTGGCCTATTACTCAGGCTCTTACAGAGTACTGCCCCTAAAAATGTTATACAAGTCAGTGAATTAATTCACACAGAATACTCATTAAAGAAGTTCTGAGCAACTGGTCTGACATAAACAGAGCACTGAGCATGCTAAAAGGCTTCATTACACTATCAAGCTATACATACAGCTATCGTCTGTGAAAGGCTTTCAGGAAACGCCACCTTGTGCACATTATGTCATAATGCATGACTGGCATGTTTTCTAAACTCAGGCTAAAAGGGCATATTATTATTAATTTGTGGTATGTTACAGGTGCAGTGTGGAAGTTCTAGTGGTATCTAACAATGAGATTGCAGACTGCAATCATCTGAACACACCCCTCCTTTCCAAGTGTGAGAGCCTACTGTGGCTGCCAGGTTTAATATCATCGTCTATGATCACATCAAGCAGAAATGTCAAGTAATGAGGTTACTTTAAATAGCTATATATTATTCTTCTTCTTCTTTGGTGATGCTGGAGCATCAACAAATTCAAGCTACTACTTTGAAGTTGGCAAAAACAAAGGACTCTTGTCTGCTTCCTACTTAGATAAACAAGGCTCATGCTAAGCTAAAGAAAACACGATTCTTATTTTCAGTTGATGCAGACTAATTATGAATTGCTACTATGTTAAATTTATCTAAATCCCACAGACTGCACCTTTAAATATGACGTGCTTGCACCTAATACTTATAATGTATCCACAATTTAATAAGCTTTACTTACAGATTAATATTAGCAAACTTTTGTTTGGTTCACATCTACTGAAAGTGTTACATTAGCTATCTGGCTGAATGAAACTATAAAACTGTTATTATTACATCTTATGCAGGTTAGTATATATCCCTGCAGTTCACGGTGGGTTGGCCACACATAAGAACTAAATACAGCTTTGGGGGTAAAATAGCAGCCATCAGCAGACACAGTAGACAAAACCTAATACACTGTCCACCTACTATGTTTTTTCTGTGTTTGTAAATTGACTCCCCACCAAAACCCACTGTTATCACTGGACCAATACAGCAGAATCTCCATGTTAACAACTCCCACTGTTCCTATTCCTAAAATGATCCCATAACCCCCACTACAAAGGCCTTTTCATGTTTCAAACTGTCTCTTTCACAGCTACTCTTTTTGACAAACTCTCCAGTGGACTAATATAATGACATAACTCGGATAAAATCTGAAATGCAAATGCATTCTGGAGCTGTGTGAGCTGTCGGGCATCGACTAACCTCATCCTGAGATTCTTCATTCAGGCACAGCATGCTTTTGGTCATGTGGTTGTTAGGAATGTAGAGGCTGTGGTTTAGTGAGCTCTGGTCTGCAGGAGAGCCCTGTTCCCTTTCCATGTCCTGACACAAAGATACTAAATGCTGGACACAGTCCTTAGAATCCCTTTCATGGCGTTGTTGAATGTTCGTTTCTCCACTGCATAAAGGTTCTGCAACATCTTTGTCTTCTTGTGATGTTTGGTTATCCACAATTGAGTTAATACAATCCTCAGGGCTACTGTGTGGGTAAGATTCACAAGACCATCCCCGGCTAAGTCTCTGAAACTTGTTACTCCACACAGAGTTGCAGCTTAAGTGTTCATCTTCTCCAATCTCAGTGAGGTTGGATACAGGTACACTAATATCTCCATGCGTTGGAGGGGAAAGAGAGGGAGGGTTGTTAGAGTCTGGGACAGAACAAGAGCGATTGAGAGCCCCCCTCACCCTGTTCAGCCTCTGCTGAGCTCTCCGCCTCACTGGGGAGCTGTTGTAGGATCTGAGGTCCATCTCATCTGCCAGGATCAGGGCATCTCCTTCACCACTGTCCATATCCTCAGCCCAGAGAGAGCAATCCCGTGCCGCACATATCTGCAGGTTACATTTTATTTGATTTCAATGTCCTGATTCAGAAACAGTTATTAGAATTATAATAATACACATATTATACACTTAAGCACAAATAAAGGAACCTTGATATTTTTTAAACTTACGTATGATCACATAATAACACGAGGCCTAATCATCTTACTACAGTGCATCGACATGATTCTGAGCAATGTCATAAACCAGAATGACAAAGAGCTAATGGGCACATCAGCAAGTTTATGTGCCACAATGTGAACAAACTGCAAAATTAATGGATGGAAAATGTTCATATCCCCAGATGGAAACTCTGCCTTCAGCGAAAAGTGCATAACAGGCTATTATCATCATGGGATTAGGTCTGGCTCTGGATTTCAATACGGTGGTGCAACTGGTGAGGAAGAGACAGTTGTTATAAGATAAATCCACACTGTTACTGCATATTTAATAATATTTATATTTAACAGTCCTCCTATCATCTATTATTTTGATGTCTGATGCCTTTTTCTATTTTATCAGTTTATATTTTATGTGTTTACCATATGCATTTGTTAATATTGCTATTAGTATCCAGTACATCACCTCTGTTTCTCTGTGGGAAATATACCTTAGATCATAGTTTTTAAAGGAAATGTGGAGTGTACTGTTGCACATTGTGGATTCATTTTTGCAATATTTTACTGTAGAAATAGTTTCTGATACAGATTTCTTGAGTGACCTGGAGGCTTTATATACACTTTCTTTGAGTTGCAGTATAAGCTCAGAATGAGTTAAGAGGGTATAACAAAAATGATTACAATAAAAGGTGTGCAGATTAGAGTATGTGGTTAACTACATAGCATATGTAGCATAGCATAGCAACTATACAACAAAACAATTATATAATAGGTAATAATAATTAAGTAAAGTACAGTACAGTAATAACATTACAATTAAAGAATGATGGTGGAAGTCTAGGAACATAAGAAAAAACAATACTACTTTTTCTAAAACAGCAACACGGTACTGTAGAAAGAAATTTTGTTTCTGTTCATGTTACTAAAATCCAGACTAGTTTCTCTGGTCTTACTTTGTGCAGGTAAAGAGCAGGAATTTATTTTATGCACACATTTCTTTTTTTTTTAAGTCACACAGTGAATGAGAGGTTTTCTGTGCTTTTATATCACTTAGCTCACTGATGGATTTTTTTGACAGCATACTCAGCACACTCCACGTAATCTCAGTTAGTGTTAATAATAAAACAGTGTTGATGATGTGAAGACAAATGCTGCATACAAATGCAACTCTAGGCCTTAATTTATTGGTTCTAAGAGTTTGTGTTATGTTTAAACACTGACAATAAATACACTAAGACAACAGCGTGGCAACATATTTCTATCGCCTTGCTGCAAGCATATGTGTCTGCAAACACAAGCCTGTCTACTGCTCTAGGCTAACTGAAACAAGGGTTAAACATGGTTTTAGCAACAACCCTCGCTGTCACACACCTGCTGCTTGGACAGGCCATTTGCCTTAATTGGACTGTCACTGCGCGCGTCTTTGGTACTGTCATCTGAGCTTAGTTTCTTAAGCAGACATCTGGGTTTGGGGTGCTGCCATCTTGCCTCCCAAGAGCAAGCCTGTCCATCTGTGTAATATACAAATATGGCAATTAGTATCTGGAGAAATCACAGCAGAGACCAAACTGTGATGTGTGTAAAGAGTTACAATAAAATGACCTTGAAAGTTTGAAACTGATTCAATGGAGAGCACCCGTCGCCCTATTGAGGACAGTTTTCGACACACAGCTGCAGAGGAGGTATGAGACAGCCGTGCTTCAGCCAGAGACAGGATGTCCTGTGGGAGTATTAAACTATGAGGGATGCAATGGTTGGCAAAGACATGATACAACATTTCTACTTTAATATACTTGTGGACAAATAAATGTTGTTTTAAAAATAATAGGTAGGAAAATTGTTTGAGCAGCTAAAGGCAGAACACAACAACACTAGATAACTGTATTTGGCATTTAATTTTTTAGGACATAACACGGAATTTGTGCTTTACACAAGTTCCAGTGCACTTTAGTGTTTTGTATTGTTGCTATTACTTATAGTATATAAGCCATTTTTTGAGTTATTTATTTTATTCTTCCCACACACCTTCCAGTGTTTTTTTGTTTGTTTTTATTTTTTGATTGTCCTGTAGCTTGGATTTGTTGCTCTTGTCTGTAAGTATATATGTAATGTATATATAGTATAGGCTGCCTTGTTGTCATTTATCATCTGAAATGTCTGACGAAGGTCACTGCAGTTAATTTACAGTAGGTGTCACCATGTGTGGGAGCTGCTTTTGTCACTTTGATTTATCACTATTTCTCCTCTGTACCACCTACAGCACCTGTGTAAAGAAGGTAAAGATCACAGGTTCTTTATATTTGTACATTTGATAAATTCCTTTTCTATGTGAAATATAATACGCTAAAAAAGTTATCCTCATAGATGAGCACAACAATTTATCACATGCTTTCTGTTCTTTTTTTACTTGGAAGGTACCTTGAACTGGATTTTACTTTTAGAATGACAAATCTACGTGTATTTGAATCTATTTTGTATTTTTGCATTTGTTTGGTTACAGTAGGTGGAGACACATGCTGTGTGTAGTTTGCACTGACACAGCATTTCCACTTGATGCTGCCCAAGAGCACAACTGGCAGTTAAGCTCATATAATAACCATAAGTGAAAATCAGACTTTAATTAATGCTACAGCCATAGTTACTGCAAATAAATGTACTTTAGGACCCACATGATTCTACTTGAGGTTATTAAGGAATGGTAATCTAGTGCTGTACCGAGATGTTTTATGGCTTGTTGTGTATGGACATTATCTACACTGACCACACCACTGCAATCACCATCCATCACCATGCGTTATGATATCTTTCAAAAGAGTTTCTGTTTACATTAGGTTTAATGCTTAGGTTAGATTTAATTATGTATTGCAGATTTGTGGTTTTTAAAAATGGTATTTTTTCACAATATATTTTTGCTTACTTTCTAATTTCACTATATCTTTGTTTGTATGTATGTTTAAAAATAATGCAACATCATTCAATTTAAGAGCAAAACTACATTTTGCATATTTTATTTCTTTTCACACATATTTTACTTACTTTCACACAGTTACTCAAACACATAATTTAATTATTCCTTACCTGAAGGTGATGGTGGAACTATTATATAAGTCATTCTAGCTGTGAAGAGCAGTCAGTCAGCAGTCAATAATACCTGCAGCAGCGGCCTGTCCTCGGGTTTCTCCTTCTGCATCTGCTCCAACAGCTTCTGGATTTCTTCTCCCAGCTCTGCCTCTAGCTCTGGCTCAATGACAAAGTTCAGTGCAGCAGAAAGTGTTGAGCCCAGAGAATACACATGGCCCTATAACCACGGATAAATAAGAATGGAAAAAAAAACGCGATTATAATCAGGAAGCTGCTGAACTGTACAGAGAATACCAAAGTAAGCTTTCAACATCCTAGACCTGTGTATATGTCCATGGAAAACACTTCAGCAACAACACAGGATGCTCTCACCATTTTAAATTTATATTTATGACAGCTTTTGTTTGGCTTTGCTACACTGACACTAGATATTATGGTCAGCTCTTTCCCAGCAGCAGATTTGAAACAGGTGCTTTTGAGTTCAGATCCCAAACATAATGATCACTCCCAACAACTGAAGTGGACTATAACCATATTTATGTGGCCAGCACATGTGCAAGGCGGATCCCAGTGTGGGACACAAAAATATAGAGAAAACACTCAGCTGGCCTAAACTTTGGTTTTGCTTATGCTACTTCTCTGATTGTGCGTAATATCTATCTTGAGAAAAACACAAGAGAAGAAAGAGCAATGTATGTATTTTTAAAGACGGGGAAATTACAAATGCACATTTATTTAGAAATTCTGTTAAATAAGTTAACTGTATTTACGTGCTGGTAAAACAGTGACACCACTCAGTGACAGTGTGTGAGCATTTGTGTTTACAGTACATTGTATATTCAAATGGAGGAAGTCAATTGCTTTGAAATCCAGACACATCAACTGCGAATAATAAATAATAAAGCGAGTGAGACAGATTGTTCAGGATAGCACTGATCTTATTAACCATCCTCCTCTCCCTGCCATGACCTCCAGACTGTCCAGGTCCAGTCCAACTACAGATTTTGCTTCATGTTGTTGTTCAGTCTGTTGCCCTCACCAGGCTTGATTCCACCTCCCTAACAAACAACTGGGAAGAGAAGAACAAGAACAGAGCCCTCGCTACTATAGATTGATAGAACATCTTCAGTAGTCTGTTCTGTCCTTTCTGGTATGGAGCATCTGTGTTGTTTGACCAGTCTAGTTTGTTGTTGATGTGGAGTCATACTCGTATCACATGGATGGTGTTGAAGACACTTGAAAAATCAAAAAACATCACTCTCACAGTGCTGCCCTGCCTCTCCAGCAAAGAGTGTCCACGTAGTCTGACACCTGGGACATCAGGTGCTGCACAAGCAGTCTCTTAAATGTCATTAGTACAATACAGAAATTTTTCTATAAGTCAGGCAGTGTTTGCAGTCTTAGAGAGAGGTTGAAGAGATGCGCTCTGTCTAGCACACACTTTGAGTGTTGATGTCATCAGGTCCCTTTGCTTTGTTTGTTTTGAGTAGAAAACTTCTTTTTCACCTGTTCTGTGGTGATGGTGCATGTATGTTGTGTTGGGGATGCTGGATCAGATGGTGGAGGTGGTGGCAGAGGTGCTGTCTGTGGGGTGTGCATCATTGACGTATGCTGTTGTGGGTGTGATGATTGAGTCACTGGCATGGTTAGACATAGGAGGTGAACTCTGTAGATGCAAGTGGCAGTGGTGTTAGAAGGTGGCAGTGGTGTTAGAAGGTGGAATGGGTGTTAGAAGGAAGAAGGACAAATGGTGGAGGTCAGATGTCATCTGCAGGAGAACTGGAGGATGAAGAGATGATGTGTAGACATTCAGAGGCATCAGTTAAGGTGTTGGAGGGGGAGCACCACAAATTTTTTTTTTACTGCTAAGACCCTTAATGTCCTTGTTTATCCATGGCTTATTATTGGTGAAAACAACATTTCCCATTTTGTCCTCACAAAAGCAGATGTAGTCTGAGATACAGTGAGTAAGGCCTTTACTGCAGGGTTTCTTCAGCTTCCTGTGACCAAACAATCCAACGCCTCTTGATAGCTGTCTGTTGTCTCACTTTTGGCTTGTATGCTGCTGTCAGGTGTAATAGGTTATGGTCTGATTCTCCAAGTGGGGGCAGTGCTGAAGAGGTGTATGCACCTTTTAAGTCTGCATACAGAAATAATCGTATTTTCTTGTGTTGTACAGTGCACATACTCTTTGAAGTTAAGGTTCCTTGAAAAGCAACGTGGTTGAAAACTATTAGTAAACTACAGTATATTAAAAGGACAGTGCAGGTGGGATGGCACAGACACAGTGAGGAAGTCAGTTTGGGCATGTGTAAAAGAGGGATGCAGAGTATACGGGGAGAAGAATGCTGAGGGTGGAGCTGCTAGACAGAAGGAGAGGAGGAAGGACAAAGAGGATGTTCATGGATGTGGTGAAGGAGGACATGCGTGAGGTAGGTCTGACAAAGGAAGAGGCAGATAACAGAATAAGATTTATTAGATTTATTAGTTAGTTTTACTAATGAGTTTGCATACTTCTACCACCTCAGATTAAATGACACAGGATTGCACTAATGTTAAACATTCATGACTACATTCTATTATTTAATATATTTGTCTTTATTAAAGTTGCTTTTTAAAGTTGCTGGTTGGTTTTGAAAGCACATGTACAGCGATCACGCACACATTAACACCGCCTGGTGGTTTTGAAGTCGTGGCAGACAAGTGTCAGCATGGTCACAATTTTATGCTGTCCACAATCGACAGGTGTCAAAACACATACATCATCACAGTTTGTTGAATATGGGGCTGTATATCTGCAGACAGACCACCACAGCATTAAACCACCAGGTGGACCTAATGACAATATTTGCATATATATTAACCAGTAGCATATATAATTGCATGAGACATGATCTGTTATACTGATGTAAAGATGATAAAGTTTAGCAACACTCTCCTCTCCCTCAGCAAATACAGGCAAGGTGCCCGTGACAGTGCACCATACTGAGAAACTGCAATTGTGACCACATCAAAATGTGCACGAAGAATCAGAACGTCTTACCTCAAACGTGCTGCCTGTGTTGTCAAACTCTGGAGGTACAAAGGAGCCTTCTGGATCATCTGCAGGTCAAAAACATCCCAATTACCTGCTCCATCAAGTTTGTCTGAAGACCAATGTTGGAATTTCATCAAAGGGGGGCGAGCAGTGTTTTTTGTCACTTGATGTGAAGACTCTCATGTATAGGCATGACAGTTCTGTACTGTAGCTGCTGTCATGCTATGGAGCCACAGTAATGAGATGCAAATAACAGGAATACGTGTCCCGCATGCTAAACCACAACAGTCCATCAAGCTAGGGCAGCTGTTTCCCTTCATTTGCATAATTTTTGTGTCAGGGGTAATTTCTGACAAACAAGACGGTAAACTATCTGGAGATCAAAAGATGCAGCAGCCACAAAAGAAGTGGTTCTCCATCCTCCCCCTCCTCCTGATATATGCTTCTGCTCATACTGGCTACAAGCAATACACACATCTGTGGAAAGATCACTATAAAGATACTGTACGCTGCCTTGACTGGACTTAAGGAAGAGAGGTAGAGAGGCATATGCAGCAGAGGCAGAGAAAGTGGGTCATGACAGATCTGGGTTTGTCTAACCCCTCCCAGGTGTGGTGAGGCCGATCTCTCTTTCTCCTGTCCTCTTCTCTAACTTCCTCTTTTCTTCCTCCTCCAGCTTCTCATATGTAAGTGTTTCCCTCCACTCTCCATCACTCTCTCCCTCCACTCTCCATCGCTCTCTCCTCCTCAACTCTTTCCTTTCACCTTCCATTCATATCCCACCCTACCTTTCCTTCCCTCCCCTTCCTTTTTTCACTTTGTTTTTTCCAGTTAATTTCCCTGCCTCCTTTATTCTATTTCCCTTCTCTTCCATCTCCTCTTTTTTCATCTCGTGTCATCTCATCCCATCTCATCGTTTGATTTAGTATAACTGACCCTCCCTTTTCATCTCTCCACTTCTTCTTTCTTTTGCGTTCCATGTTCCTCTTTTGGTCCCTTCTTCAAAATTTTAACTTAACGTCTTCCTTGAATGTTTCCACCTTTTTTGTTTCCTTTTTGTTTCTTTAGTTTTTTGCATTGTGTTTGTCCTTAACTCCTCATGCCTGTTTCTTTTTCATTCGATTCCTTCCGTTTCTTTAATTGCTTTCCTTCCCATTTGTGCTTTCCCCTCCTCTCTTTTACTTTCTCTCCTCTTTTGCCTTCTTTGCTTTTACATCTCCTCTTTGCCTTCTCTTTTCCTTTGATTTATTTTAGATTTTTTCTTTCCTCACCTTTTTAATTTCTCTCTCTCTCTCTCTCTTTTCCTTTTTCCATGTTGTGTCCATTCTGTTGTGCATTCATCCCCTCATTTCTGTCCTCATTTGCTGTTTCACTTCCCCTTGTCTCCTCTCCTCTTTCATTTCCTTTGCTATTTGTATTTTCCCTCTTCCCTCTAATCTGTGCTACTCATTCTGCTTTTCTTTCCTTACCTCTCCCCTCCTCACCAATATCCCTTCCTCCTCTCCTTTCTCCTCTGTCAAAGAGGTTGACAAACAAACAAAGAAGGAAAGGACAGACAGGAGTAGAGAAGAAGGATAAGACAAAGCCTTTGAGGTTGGGAAGAAGTGTAACACACTGAAACAGGCAGTGAATAAGAGGAAGAAAAGACAGTTGTTGCCAGTGACGCAGTTGCCTGCAGGGTGATGGTGAGAGCTTGGTGAGTCATGTATGCCTATAGCGTTTTAGGACAACAGGTAGCATGAGCTGAGCATTCAACACGTTCTCCAAATGGGTTGATCGTGTTTCCCACTGAGCACAGCCAGTCTCGTTTTATCACAAATGGAACAGCTTGCGGTGTTAAACCTTGTGGGAATATTAACAGTTTTTCTTAGTCATCGTTGTATGAAGCCCATTAGAGGACATTTTGTTACTCTGGCTGGTTATGCCATCACTGCCACATCACCCACAGCCACATACGACTGCTTTCCTGATATTACTACAGTAATTAATTAGCTGAAATGAAGCCTATTGATGAGTCGTGATGGCAGCAGCTGCTCTCACAGAGATTCATCACCAAACCCCTCAAGGTCACTCTATAATAATAGAGACGCCTGTTTATGTGGGCGCGTGGGATTGGCCGCTGAAGTGTTCGTCAGCTTGAAATTCGGTCGCACAAAAGAGTTCAGCTACATGGAATCAATGGGAAACAGCGCAGCAAGTAAAGTGGAGAGTGCAGTGTTATAATTAATGGTGTACTGTAAATGCTGTGTTCAGCATGAGCAACTAGAAGAAGAGTTCTCTATCCGCAGAATGATTCACAACTGACGGACTCAACGCAATCAAAAAAAAGCTGACAACAAATGAGTCTGAGAAGGATTAAAAAAAGAGAGTAACGAAAACATGGCTTCATAGCATCTCTGTTACTGACTGAATGTTTTTCTGGACATAAAAAATAGATGAAACTTTTTAAGAAGATGCTGGCTGTGTAATATGTGTGAGTATGTGTGTGCGGTTGTGTGTAAGCAGCGCAGGTTGACTGCTGATAGGCTACACAAGCTGTTACCACAACAACAATCCCTCTGGCAACTCTAATAGAGTTGAGCTAATCAATGCTTATCAGGTTTTGGGGTTTAGCACCAGGGTATGGAATGAGGGTGTACTAACTGTGCATGCATGCATATCTGAGTACGAGAGGGAATGAGATTGAAAAGGGATAAGAAGGAATACCAGTTAGAAAGGGAATCAGAAGAAAAGAAGGATGAATACTAACTCCTGATAGGATATTTCTAACGTGATGTACTGTGAAGGAGAAAGATGTTGTCGGTGCAAATCCAAGCAGACCTGTAGACCTGGCAAAGCCAGACAGAACAGTGACACTGGTCTTTTTTTGGGTGATCACTGATCTGATCAGGAATTTGCAAATTGAAACTAATACATATCAAGGCAGCAAATCAAGAGAACACAGGGGCTTCACTGACTCTAACACAGAGATTAATATACTGTTACTATGGGACAACATCACAGTTAAACTCTGCAATGCAGTGCTGATCTGTTGTATTCATATTACAAAACAAATTCCCGTTCCAAATGTTGTACCTTATCAATATCACAATACAATATATGAAATGTTACACAAATGATAACAAAAAAATGTTTCCATGATTATAAGTAAAGCCAGTTAATATGAAATGCCTCAAAAGTTTTTGTGCCATTATTTAATATATAGAAATATAGTGTGTCTGTGCTGTAGACTCACCACTGAGCTGCTCCATGAAGCAAACATTCCCATGGGCGTTAAAGGCCAGAGTGTCTGGTGTGATGCACAGGGTATGGAAGAGGTGGGAGGGTCTGATGCTTTGCAGGGCCACAACACACTCAGCACACACCGCCCACACCTCCTCCTCAGACAGACAGCTGTCCCGCAAAGAAAGGATGTCTGCCAGAGACACATTCTCCTGTGGACACACAGGTACAAAGTATATCCAGCTTAAGCTGTTTACGCTGAGATGGCTTTAAAAAAAGCAGACCAGGCTGTTTGGATTTCCAGTGGTAGTGTTCTGAATCAATACAGCACATGTATAAGGGCAAATGTTAATAATAATAATAACCTTTCTTTGAACTTTACTAATTACCTGCCTTACCTGCTTTCTCTATTATTAGCTTGTAGGTAGTTAGCTAGATCAACCAGAGGACACGAAGAGCCATAATGTAACATTGAACCTAACTAATTAAAATTAAATTAAATTCTATCCAGTTAGTTTAATAGTATAATTCAGCAACACACTTTCTTTATAGAGCATATCATATAATTTAGTGTCCAGAAAGAGGCACCAAAAATGCATCATCAAAGTTTTTTAAAGCAGTCCCCCCTTTAAACTCCATTTCAGTCAGCTAACTCATGTGGAACATTTAATAAAATGTAAATACAGAGTATGAAAGTCTGGCGTAAAGGCTTTGACCTCATCACTCCCTGCTGCATACACTGATGATGATGATAAAGTTCTCAAAGGCAAACCTCCTGGCAGATGGTGGCCAGGTTGCTCTCCTAAAGTGGGAGGGGCACTTGGATGTGAGAAAGAAAAGATAAAATCAATTGTGGAATACAGTAGGTCTATTACACTGCTACAGTATGTTCCTTTCCACCATAACTGCTGCATGTAACCTGCACGTTCAGTGATGCATGAAAACATTGACTTTATTTAATCGGTTTTATTTAAAAATGTATTCATTTGTTTTTGTTGCTCTGATTTCTAATTAGTCAGATTTGCCTGTTTTATTTCACCCTTGGCATTTACCAAGCAGTCTGACCAGGCAATATTTAAAGCTATTGTTTTAGTAATTTGGTATTTTGTTTATGTGTAATGGAACCTCCTTTTGTTAGTTAGTTTCTTCAGTTTTGTCTTTATAGCATGTGTATTTAGTGAATTAACCTTCTGGACTTTATGTTCCTTTGGTGGTTCCTTCAACCCTGACAGAACTGCTTGTGCACATCTTAAACCAACAGTAGAGGTGCAACAATTTTCCATGGTCCATGGCTCGGCTTTAAAACACAGATAACCTACCCTGTGTTGTCCCTGAACGCCTCAAATTGCTTTGGAGCTGCTGCTGCAGCTGCAGCTCACGCTATGTCCTCACACAGCGTCTTTACATAAAGCCCATGCACAAAGGCAAGCTATAGGTCTTCTTAAGGACAGAGCAAATATTACATTTCCAGTATAATGCATCGACCCACTACCAACATGCAGTAGACTGTCTGAACTTCCAGGATTCATGGGATGTCTACAGTGTTAGAACCAAAAGCCTGACAATGCAGTCTCATATTTCAGAATCATTACACCACTAATTAACACGGTTAAGATCTTAAATAAATGCATGTCAAGTCCTTCTTTTGTAATTGTTTGAGGTATTGATATGTCCTAATTTTCACACTAACAACAAAAAATTCTGAATTTCCTACAGCAGCAAAGGCATTTTGTGCACAGTGTACATGACACACACTTTCTATGCCTCAGAGTGATGCTATACATGCACAGGAACACACTGCATCATCTGTGATCCACTATTACCAATGGCCCCTTTTATCCTGGCAGACACAGTGATCTCAGAGATACCATACAGCTTCCAGCATAATGCTGCGGTCTGATAATTATAGGATCTACACTGTCTCGTTTGCCAATGAACACAAAAGCTGCCCTTAGCTAGGATGGAGTGGTGGAAGTGTGGAGTATGAGAGCATCACAAAGAAGCAATTGTCAAACACTAAATCCAGAACTTTAACTACCATGAATGTAGCATTTTTCCCCCATGACGCCAGATTATCTCTCAATGTGAACTTATTTTTACTGCAACTAGTGAAGTATTAATGCCTGTAATCGCTTTGAAATTCAGCAAAGGCATAATCGCTAACAGACTGCAGGTGTCCATCTGTTTGGCTTTACCGGTTTTGCCTCAGGAGAGTAGAACAAAGCATATCAATGTGCTCTAATAGGCTAGAGCACAATTACAGGGCAGAAAAGTGCCACTTCAAGCAGCACTAGCAGCAGCAACAGCAATACCAGCCCCATAAATAGACAGTCTCCCTTGAGAACAGTGCAGGGGAACGCTAAAAGTCTCTCTCACCCCCCATAAGTTAAATCTGCTGTCCTACATAAGTTTGCCTCTGAGCTCCAAGGTTCTGATAAGACTGGTGCTGCTTCCTGTTACTGCACTCTGGAGCAGAGATTAACCATGAAAGAAAGTGCCAGTACTTTGTGCGCTTGTATTAGACTGAATTTCTATTCCTTCTGTAGATTTCTATTCAATAGCTTGGTTCATGAAATGAAAGTTATATGTAATGTTTTTTACTTTAAAAGATTAATTGTGTTGTGCCAAGGCAGTGTTGGTATACAATAAAAAGCCCTATTCAGCTACTGCAGTGATGTATATTGTTGTATTGTATATTGTTATCAAGAACACCTCAGCTAAGTAAAGAGGAACAACAGTGGAACATTTCTTTAAGACACAAAGGAAAACTTAATCTGAAGGTTTCTTACAGTGCACAGTATCTGCACGAGCAGCTCCTACCATGAAGCATGGAGGTGGAGGTGCAGATGGTGTGGAGGTGCTTTGCTGGTGAAACTGTTGGCGGTTTATTCAGAACAATTAACCAGTATGGTTATCATGTCATCCTCCAGCAACACATCAACCAATGTGGTAGTAGAGCCATGATTTGTTCTTCAACAGGACAACAACCATTAGTGCACCTCGGGATGTTGTACTGTACAGGATGTACAATAAGGATTATCTCATCAATGCTTCATCAGATGACCTGACTGCTGGAAGACTGTTACAGGTGAGGTGACCACCACTTGATGCTGGTTTAGAGAATGTCAAAGAATGTCAAAACTGCTATGAATTAAGACAAACCATTTTAAATGTCTTTAGCACCAGTATGTCTTCAGTCACTTCTCACAAAGTGAGAAACACTGAATGAGAAAGTCTCTGCAGATTGTTGCTGTATGGTGCACAAGTCCTGGTGATGGAAAATGAAATCTTAAGTGCAACTAAAAATCCTTAACAGTATGAATACATGGTGGTTTATGAAAGAAAAGTCCTCCTTGTGGCCTATTTATGAAAATCGTCTCATCAACTTGGGCTAAAATGAGATATTGTGCACATGAAGCAAATCTGGCTGCTTTTCTGTCATCATTCATTTGAACCCTGAAGTAATGTCAATGCATTTATGTTTAACAAACTACAATTTAATTTCATGACAACTTGGGCAGATGCTGTCTCACCTCATCCTCCAGGAGTGGAGGCAGATGTTCCAGATCATAAAATCCGTCTCTTTCCTCAGCTTTCCCCAAGTACGCGAGAGCTGCATCACCCCCACAAGTCTCCATTGCAGCAACTTTGAATCCCTCAAGTAGTAAAGCGAATTTTAGCCCAGATAGGAACAGCTTCCAGGACAGACAGACGGCATGTCTCAGCTCTCTCTGGGTGCACCGAACAGAAGCGGGGGTCGACTGCTGCAGTCCAGCTGACAGTCGACGGTCACTGCGGGACACTCAAAACAAAAACAACGCTGGAGAAATATGCGCCTAAATCGCGCGTCTGCCGCGTCCGGAGGAGAAAGGAGGCGGCGGTGGAGGCTGCTGGCCGCTTGTTTGAGGCTGTCATGACTACTACACCTCCACAGGAACAGGCGACACACTGGAGGCGATCATGAGCTGCAGATTTCTGAGTCCTCCCCTCCTCCGAGTGGAGGAGCCAGTGTTGGCAGAGCGCGGAATGCTGCTGGCTACAGTTGGCTCAACGCCTCCGTTCACAGCGCAGTTTTAGTGACTCATATTCACCACTTAGTTTTATTATCGCTTCTTTTTCCTGCGATCTGGCTTTGGTGTTGTGCCATTAATATGTGCGGGGAGCTCTGTTATCCCACTGCACACATTCAGTATCTTCCTTAAAGTTGCCTGAAAAACGCTATGGACATTTATCCTTAGCCTCTTGCCATGTTGCGTTACTGTTTAGAGGATCTGTTCACTTTATTTATAACGAGGCCAACAAAAACAGCAAAGTTTCCACCCTGTGCTGATGTGACACAGTATTAAAACATCCATCCATTTTCTATACCGCTTAGTCCCTGCAGGGGTCACGGGTGTGCTGGAGCCTATCCCAGCTGTCATGAGGTGAGAGGCGGGGTACACCCTGGACAGGTCACCAGTCTATCGGAGGGCCACATACAGACGAACAACCATTCACACTCTTAATCACACCTACGGGTAATTTAGAGTCCCCAGTTAACCTGACTGCATGTCTTTGGACTGTGGGAGGAAGCTGGAGTGCCCGAAGAGAACCCACGCAAACGCGAACACGCAAAAAACACACAGAACCCCGACCGCGGGAATCGAACGAAGGACCTTCTGGGAGGCCACAACGCTAACCACTGCACCACCGTGCAGCCCAGAGACACAGGGTTCAGAAAACCCCAAATTATTTTAGATGTTAACACCATAACTCCAACTAAAATTAATATGCATGAATTCTGTAGCTTAGACTTCTGAAGTGTGAAAACAATCCAAACTTCTATGTCCACTTGGCTTCCTTTTGCACATTATGGCAGGGTAGTCATTGTAGAATTGATATGAAAAGTGATATGAAATCATATCAGCTACTGACTTGGAATGTCAACAGTTCTACCTACCTGATGACTGACTCCCCCTGCTGATGAAGTATGGGAGGATAAACAGAAATTTCAGACCTGTGGATGAAGTATAGGCAGGTGACGAATTATTAGTAATAGTCAATATAAAAATAATGTGAATCAAATGCTATGGCTTCGTCATCAGCGACCAACTGACCAACTTAAAGCCTATGGGAGATTTTGGACCAGTGTGTTGGACAGTGCTCGTCTGCACCATATTAAAGCAGCTGATGAGGAAATATTTTTTAACAATGGCCGTCCCTCCATTAGCATCCCTGTCAAGGTAAACTGAATCTGATGGTGGCATGGTGACCCAACACCTTACTGACACTCTTTGTATTGTTTTTTCCCAAGTTGTCACCTGTCTAAATTTCTAAATAAAATATCTAAATAAATAAACTGGAACAAAGTGGTTGATCAAAAATGGCATAAGAGCTGTGCCTCTAGTATACTTTTTAAAAATATGTATAATATATCATCACCCACCTCTGGTAGTCATGCAGATACAGTAGCTTGGCAGAAACAACAGAAGCTTTGAGCCGTATGACACAGTCTTCATTAAAGCATGAAATCTGATCTGTTATGTTGAGGTATGATGTTGTATTGTTATAAATTGATCAATCGCACTTTTCACCTGCTTTGGCTCAAAGATAAACATGAAATTTCGGTCAAAACCTTGGAAATAGCAATGGCAAAAACAATTCCAGATTAAGTCAGTTTAGGCAGATCCTGCTCTCATCTACTGATGAAACCCTGTAGACATGCAGAAAAAGCTGATAATTGGACCTATAGGTCCAATTGAAATAGCCTATAGGCTTGGGCCACTTACTACTGTATTTCAAAACTCAAGAATAAATGTTCTTATTTTCACCCTTACATTTCTCCAAATACAAATAAATTTTCCACCTCAAAACTGTGTGTAACCTGAACCTTTAATTGTGTCAGTGCCTTGTCCCATTGTTTCACTCAGATTAAACTTACACCAACTGTAGCCCTTAGTCTTGATGCAAGGTGACTTACTTTGCAAACACAGTCTTCATACTAAGAAAACAATTTACATCATTTTAGCAGAAAGGTAGAAACATGAAGTCCCAACATGATTTACAGTGATGATATCTGGCTTGTGACACCTTAAAATTAAACCATGCTTGTTTGCTTAAATGCATACGGAGACCCACTGAGAGCACCCCAGTTGAAAAGCACCCCCTATATGACCTCCTCAGGAATGCAGTTCATTCTGCTTTGCAGATCCAGTCACACACTTGCACCAGATCAATAGTGTTTGTACACACTCACTCATCTTAATTGCCAACTCGATTTGAATATCATCTTGTGCGGCATGCTAGCTGATGATTGAGAGCCTGTTTGGGAGCCAGCTGAGCCTGAGGTGGCAGGGAATGAGATTGCTGTTTTGTCGGTGGTACCCTGTGGCTGCTGAGCAGTGATAGAGATAGAGAGGCTCCTCTGGCCAGGAGGAGGGGAGCAACAATTAGATTTGACTGCTCAGAGTTCTGGCATGTTGAGGTAATAAAGGGAAATACATTAAATTCAGCAGCCAGGCAATTAATGTGATCATACATATTCTGGCATATCCCCTCAATGACTTATTACTTGAGAACAACACAGTCCGTTTGATCCTTGTTGGCATTGTACAGTTGCCAAGTGAGAGATTCATTCAGTAGGTATTTCATCTTGAAAAGGATTAGCTCCAAATGTGGAAATACTGCACAGCTCATAGCCGCCGGGAACAGCTGAATCATTTACAGTGAGGCAGCATTTGGCATGAATGAGCATAACATTTCTGATACTATTACGACCACCTAGTTTTGTCCATTTACATTTTTTTTAGAAACAACCTTGCACTGACACTTTCTTTTCATCCCAGTTCTCTTCGCGTTCTTATTCGCGTTCTTTCGTCAGCACGAGAAAGATCTAGTTCCTCTTATAAAAAGATGACACCTGTTATGACCTCAGAGCGTGAGGTTTGACCAGAGGAGCAACAGACTTAAGTGCATTTAAGTGTATTAGAGATATGTCTCATTGTGTCAATAATAACATCTATTTAGTGTTCAATGTTCAGTGTTACATAAAATAACATTTCATTACATTCAAATAACATTCACAACATGTTGATTAAAATAATTTAATAATAATCTTCTTGTCTTTTTTATGGCCAATAATTAAACTTCATATTAAACTTATCAAACATCATCTTTGTCTTATTTATTTGGGCAAAGGAATATTGGTGCATAATGAAATGGTACTTCTCTATACACTATTTTGTCACAGCAGGTTGGAAGAGGATTATGGATACAGTTCTAACTCACCCCCAAATCCCTGAGCAGTTAGTCATCTCAGACTTTGGTCTTAGGTTCTAAATGGTAAAAACATTTTATAAAATTAGATGTGTCAGCAAAGTGCGAGATTTCAGGTGATATTTCACTTTAATGAACCACTGCTTTCTGTTGGCCAGTCTGCTCTGTTCTGTTGGACTTAATCAATGTACAGGTCAGGATTATGCTACCAGTATATAAATAGTTACACATCACCTGCTGGTTAACTATATGTGCGGTTATAATTAAAAGAAATATTTCATCTTCTGACATTTTGTTTATTTTTCTCTCTTTCCTTTTTTTCTTTTGCACACAACAAAATCTGTGAGTGCATCTTTTTCTTTTTATCTCAGCTGCTCCCTTTAGGGGTTGGCACAGAGGATCATCCATCTCCATCTCACTCTTCCCAGTCACACCATCCTCTCACTTATCCTCCTTCTCCACGTCCATACAGTCTATGTGCATATCAGAGGATATTCAAAGTGGTGCCATGGGCTCAATTCTAATTAATTCTAATGTTTACAGGGACAGTGCTAAGCTGCTGGTGTTTCACAGGTCAGATGTTTATACTGTTCACCATCTTTCTTTAGCTAATTAGCACTAAACACAAATTAAAGTTGGGACATTAGCTTTGCAGGTTTTACTAAAAACTGTAACCTTTTGACTGGATGATGGTGTTGATGAGTTGCAAACATCAGTAAGCTCTATCCTTTGGGGGCCACCATTGTCTGTTCAAAATTCAGTAAATTTAAATATCCATGGGTTACATGTAATGCAGAGGCTCAATGACCAGCAGGTGTTATTAGTATGGCTAAGAATATTTTTACTTTTTTTATGAAAACCGTAGCTTTATTTTTGTGATTTTATGCAACAATGCAAACGTAAATCTATACTGTTTATTCCTCACACTGGATGGTTCTATCTACCAATCCAGGAAGTGTAAGCAAAACATGATGACAAAGTGCTGAAATGCAGAAGGCCTAGGCAGTATGTCAGAATCTGGCTAAATCATGAAATGTCCAGCTGGCTTACAACTGGCTTACATGGTTCTAGAAAAAATAGTGGGCTAAAAACAGCACAGTTTTTATAGCAAACTATGATTTTATTTCATTTTCTCAATAGATTTCAATTGCAAAGAAAAATATATCATGAATATGACACTAAGTAGTATGAGTATGACACCAGAGTAGTAAAATAAATACTGTTAGAGAACTAAAATTGCTTTGCTTATTAGGCTATGTGTTCTCCTCTATTTAAGTACTAATATAAAAACACATTGTGCTGCAGAACATAGTCACAGACACAAAAATACAAAAGCACCGCTGTGACATATCATTCTTTGTGATACTTGCTGCCCTTTGAGGTCTGAACAGCACTGATACAAAGCAGAACCATGACGGAGCTGAAAGCTCATGCATGTGGACAGTTGTCGGTCCTCTGGGAAATGAAGAATACTGGCAGATGTGCCCCAGAAAAATCAGAGGTGTCAAAAGTTCCTGGAGTACGACAGTTCCAGCACGATGCTTTAAAAGTGTAGCGTAAGGTCGTGTCTCAACAGGAAAGCTCCTGTGAGAATACGTGACTTAGCAAAGCAGCCAGAAAAGCTTTGGAATGTTGAGGTATGGAGCATGTATATCATACCGAAGAGACAAGTATATCCACTAAAGAGACAAAAAGGCATCAAATCTGTGTCTCCCAACGGGGAACTGTCATCTTTCCCAAATTAATATATGCCTCAAAAATATAAAGGGCAATATTTTGTATCATATTTTCTCCCATTCGATGTGGTGCTCACCTCATTGTACTATTTTCCTCTGCAAACAGATCCATGCAAACATTAAAAAGTCAACTAGGCACAGTAGTAACACCAAAGGAAGTAATTAGTAGAAGGATAATAAAGCCAGCATCAATTGCTTTGCTTTCCAGGCAGTACGATCACTGTGATGAATGTGAAGTAAACTTTTGTCCGAAATCAAACTGTCTTAATGAATCACGTAAATATCTTTAAAAGAATATTAACAGCGATGGCATGGATATACAGTAATATTATAAAGGTTCAAATATAGGTTGACTGTATAATGAACTTTGGCATGTAGGCTCAACATTAAGTCGAAGCTGAATATGACATTGAGCATTTATTATATGCTAAAAAAAAAGAAACCTAACAGAGAACTAAATTATGTCAATTAAAAGCAAGTTGATCTAACTATTAATAGTTAGTTCAACTTAAAATAGTTAGGTCAACACAAAATGTTTAATGTCATGCAGCTATTAAAGTAGAACAACTTAAAATATTTGCTTATAACTGACAAGTCGAACCTCAGAGCGCAAAGCTGGACGATAAGAGCGCTTGTGTGTAAGCAGAAACGTGACAGATGACAGTATACTATAAACTCAATTCTCTCCATGAATAGTACTAGAACATGTACATTTATCTTGAGGCATATTGTACACCATAGTTGTCCTGGCAGGCTGTGTAGTGAGAAGTTCCTTTCAGAACCCCAAAGGTCCTGCACTCACCTTTACACTCATCTCCTTTTCTTGAAAATCTGTTTCCAAGAGAAAAGCAAAAAATGGCCCCTTTGGCCTACACAAGCACTGTGAAC